>VZQC01000356.1:2785894-2828339 GCA_009823505.1 Rhizomys pruinosus
AAAAAAAAAAAAAAAAAAAAAGCATACTGCTCTTGCAGAGGACCTGAGTTCAGGTCCCTGCACCCACATAGGGTGGGTCACAACTGCCTATAACTCCAGTTCCAGGAAGATCCAATGCCTCTGGGCCTCCCCAGATACCTGCGCTCACATACACAGACACAGGCATAATTAAAATTAATTTTAAAATGTAAGACATTCTGGGGCTGAAAAGCTGGCTCAGTGGTTCAGAGAGCTTGCTACTCTATCATGAGCATTAAAGTTCAGATCCTAGCATCCACACTGGGCTCACAAATGCCTATAACTTCAGCTCCAGAGGATCAAATATGTCTTCTAGCTTTCACACACAAGTGCACTTAAATTATACAGACACAAACACACACAAGTGCACTTACATTCACACAGATACACACACAAATCAAAATAAATCTTAAAAATTAATTTTGCGCCGGGCATGGTGGCGCATGCCTTTAATCCTAGCACTCGGGAGGCAGAGGCAGGTGGATCTCTATGAGTTCAAGGCCAGCCTGGTCTACAGAGTGAGTTCCAGGCCAGCTGGGACTACAGGGAGACCTTGTCTTGAAAAGACCAAAAAAAAAAAAACCAAACAAACAAACAAACAAAAAAATTAATTTTGCCGGGGCTGGAGAGATAGCCTAGTGGTTAAGAGCAGTGACTGCTCTTGCAGAGGACCTGGGTTCGATCCCCAGTACCCCACATGGCGACTAAGAACCATCTGTAACTCCAATTCCAGGAGAACTCCAGTTCCAGGGGAATCCCAGGAGAACTCCAGTTCCAGGGGAATCCGAGACCCTCTTCTGACCTCCGAGGCATTGCACGACACAGGTGCGCAAACCTACATGCAGACAGTACATTCATACACATACAAAAATAAATAAAATTAAAAAAAAATACTAATAATTTTTTTTAATTAATTTTGCCGGGCGTGGTGGCGCATGCCTTTAGTCATAACACTTGGGAGGCAGAGACGGGTAGATCTCTGTGAGTTCAAGGCCAGCCTGGTCTACAGAGTGAGTTTCAGGATAGCGAGAGCTATAGGGAGACCCTGTCTCAAAAAAAGAAGACCAAAATTTAATTTTTTGTTTGTTTATTTATTTGTTTTGAGACAGGGTCTCCCTATAGCCCCAGCTGACCTGGAACTCGCTATGAAGACCAGACTGGCCTTGAACTCCCAGAGATCTGCCTGCCTCTGCTCTCAGGTGCTGGGATTAAAGGCTTGAGCCACCATGCACAGCTTGTTTGAGATTTTTTTTGAAGCAAGATTTCATTCTGTAGCACATGTTGGCCTCATATTTGTGGCAGTCCTTCTGCCTCAGCCTCTCACATACTGAAATTATAGTGTGAGGCACCATACCCAGTTTATATCATGTTTTAAATGTGTTGATATTTCCTTTTAAATACCTTGGGAGCCTGAAAAAACAAGCAAACTTATCCCCCTCCCCCACCCCAGCTACAGCTTGGAGTTGTGAGAACCCTCCTAGCCCCTCTGTACCCAGCTTCCCATGGAGAAGGGAGAATGCCATTTATTTCCACGGAATACGCTGGACCTCTCAAGGTCCTGTAGGTGGGGTTCTGACCTCGGTGGGAACAGGGGAGGGTCCACAGACCCTGAGTCGGCTGGGGAACTAAGATCTGGCCTTCTGCTGGGTGAGATGACTTGCTGGGTAAAGGTGCTGCCACCTGGCAACCTGAGTTCAATCCCAGAGCCTCACATGGTAGTGTGTGTGTGTGTGTGTGTGTGTGTGTGTGTGTGCAAAATAAAGAAATGTAATAATGTGTGTGCAAAATAAATAAAGAACGAAATGTAATAATGATTTTTTAAAAAGAGGTGGCCTTCCTGGAGGTTGTAGATGAGCTGCTGGGCCTAACCAGCCCCACCCTAGATCTTGCTGCTATAGCTGCTAACAAGGCTCCAGGGAACTAGCAGGGTGCCCTGCCTGGCCCTAGGGCCCCAGATGATGCACCTCCTCCCCTGTGTGCCTCAGGTCCCAGCACCAATACAGGCAGGACCTCCTGCAAGGCAGATGCCCTCCCCAGCCCGCGTTGGGAATAGTTGGGAATACCGTACCCCACAGCAGCTCTCAGGCAACATGATTACAGCCCCATGTGGACTCCCTTGCACGAATCCAGACCCCAAAGCAGCTCTCTCCCCACCTGTCCAGAGCAGGACCTGTAGCACAAGTGGCACCTTGCCCTGAGCCCAGGTGGAAGAATTCATTAATTTCCACAGCAAAGGCTTACAGCTGTTTAATTGCTGTAATGAAAAGGTCTCCAAGAAACCTAACACCAGGCCCTCCCCATAGAGAGAACAGAGACTCAGCCCCAACAGGCTCCGAGGGAATCAAATCTGGGGTCTTTGGAGCTTAAGAGCTGGAGTTCCCTGGGCAGAGGCCCCCTTGCCTCCACTCATGAGCACACGTGTGCACACACACACTAATGTGCACAGGTGCCCTAAGAAAATGTGCTCATCTTGCCTCCACACACATGATCCCTGTACCCTGTCAGCTGCACATGCACAAGCAGGCCCGGCTGCCCTCTGGTTCTGTGGGAGTCTACCCATGGAACATGTGTATTTGATACTGGCTCCTTGCATTAAACACCCACATGCCAAACACACAGAAAGTCTGGGTGCTAGAGTAGGGTGGAAGCCCCCGGGCCTTGCCCACTCTGCCTCCTTTCCTTCCCCTCCCCTCCCTTCCCAGCCCTGGGAAGATAGCTGGACTCTGATTTGGTCATTGCTTCTGGGCTCTGCCACCTGACATGGGGTGTAGGGCCAGGCATGTCTGAGCCTGCTCAGGGGTGAGGAAAACTGCAGCATGCTTCCTCCAGTTGTCGCAAGGGGGACATGGAGGACTGTGGGAGCTGGGGGCAGCGCTACTGACTCTCCACCCTTTCATTCATTCCAGAATGCATTGATTTTTGGTTTCTGGGGTTTGTGGCTCTCTCTGCTGAGCTTCCCAGTTCACCAGCTGTGGTGATGCCCCACATCCAGGACTAACCACTTTAGGAAGAGGGAGGGCCCCAGGTGCTCCTCAAAGTCCCCAACATAACTGGTATCTTTGGCAGGGCAGTCTAAGTGTGGGGCCCTATAATCCCATCTCGCCTAGGTCATAAGGATGAATGGGTAAAGTGAGAAGACAGACCCTGGCAGAGGCAGCCCCAGGAAGAAGCGAACGCTCCTAAGACCATGTTCTGGCCCCCTTCAGAGTCCCTCTTGAAGGAGAAAACCCTGATCCCATGGCTGTCCCTGAACATATGCCTTCCACAGGAAGGTGTGACTTCTCTCGTCCTATGGGAACTTGTGAGTCAAGAACCAGGGCCATGCCAGGTGAGGGAGAACTGGCATAACAGTGGTTAAGCACGGTCCCTCCTTCTCTGGCGGGGTACTTGACAACCACAGTGCTCCAGGCACCAGCTGGGCCCCTTCCTTGTATTCCCGCACCTCTTCTCTGAAAGAACAGGCACAGGGCTCACCACTGTGAAAGTCGCTATGCTCAGCTCTACTCAGCCAGTCAGCGTTGCCAGGGCTGCCCACGGGAGGCCTCTGCAGGGCTTTGTTGGAGTGAAACAGGTACAGCTATGCCAAGCAAGGGCTGGGAAAACCCAGATGTCAAGTGCTTGAGGAAAGCCTGGCAGTTCTCTGTGGTGACTCCTGCCAGGTTTCCAGAGGTCAGGGATGTGTCCGTCCCCCACCCCCCAAGCTGGGATGCCAAGGGTCTATCATGATGTCAGGCAGCTCACCCCCAGGTTCATCCTTCTGAGGGAACAGCTTGATGCCCCAAAGATGAGACCATACATTTGAATGTATGCATCGGTCTGTGTCAGCCCTGGGTCAGTCTGTGTCAGCCTGGAGTTGGGGTACAGCCAGGAGCTCTCCATCGAGGCTGACTCACATGCTGCTTCATGGTAGCCTGGAGAGGAGGGGATTGGCCTGGGCTTTTCTCAGCT
Source organism: Rhizomys pruinosus (assembly GCA_009823505.1). Taxonomy (NCBI): domain Eukaryota; kingdom Metazoa; phylum Chordata; class Mammalia; order Rodentia; family Spalacidae; genus Rhizomys; species Rhizomys pruinosus. The sequence goes on from VZQC01000356.1 coordinate 2,789,861, forward strand.
GAATAAGAGTTAACCTCACTGGTGCCCTATATTCCCTTGGCCTGGATGGAAGGGAGGCAGGAGGTGTCCGTTTCAAGGAGACATTAACTGGCCAGGGCCAATGAACATGGCGTGAACATGGTACCTAGCTACTGTGGTATCCTGAGGGAGGGGAAGACATATAGGCTCACAGCCCTGGCCGCCTTTCCCTGCAGTAGCTGATGATCCCCACCCAGCCCAGTCTCCCCAGCAAGATGGGTGCTGACTTGAGGTCTGTCAACAGAGAGGCCTAGATGAAAAAGCCTTCTCTCTAGGCTGTAGGAAAAGGACTACCCACACCCCTGAGTGAAAGGAGTGTGACTGAGACATTCTGGAGATTCAGTGTCTAGCCTTCTAACAATCCCTCAATGATTGGGGGAGTTCCTCAGGCAAGAAAAGTGAAGAGCCAGAGGAAGGCTGGGCTGGGTCTTTACCATGCTGTGCCACAGTGTAATCCTTGTCCATATCTGCACCCCAGAACTAAGTCTCCTCAAGGACAAGCATTTGTGCCTTGTGCTTCCAGGGGCTCTCTGATCTTCTCCCTTTATGAAACCTTTATGATGGATAAACCAATTTGGAGAGTCCTTGTATAAACAGAGACAGAAAGGAAGAGGACCCCCCCCCCAGGCTAGCCCAGAGGCTTGCAAGCCCAAGACACTCCATTATTCAGTGGGAAGCTACAAAGAGCTGAATGCTGCACTGGTCTAGAGGCTCAGTGGCGAACTTCAGAGACACAGCCCAGTCTTCCTCTGCTCAGTCTCAGTCTTCTTCCCTTGGGAATTAGACAGTCCTCATATTGAACTTCCATGATTCAGGAAGTGGGCTGACAGCCCTTAAGCCTATGATCAAGTCTGGAGGTCTGAACCTTGGATAAGCAGGGGAGCCTGGGTCCAGCTCTGCTCACTGCTTCCCCTCCTGGAGAGGGCCGTCTTCACCATGAGCGCTTGCTTGTTGCCTGGGTGGCAAGGGCAGAATTGAGGACTAGTTGTGACCTATGCTTGCCTTTGTTCTGAAGAATGGCAAGAGACACCACCCATTCCCCAGTCTTTTTATTTGTTTGCTTGCCTTGTTTTGGGTCTTGAAGATAAGCTCTCACTATGTAGCCCTAGCTCGTCTTGAACATGGAGTAGACTCAAACTTGTGGCAATCCTGCTTATGCCTCCCATTGCTGAGATTACAGGCATGTGCCACCACACCCGGCTCCTAGTCTTCCTCGAGGTCATTGCTCAGCTCACAGCTGCCTGACCCATGGATCTCCCAGGCTGGCAGGAACTAGGGAATCCATGCTCTGTGCAGAACCCCAAATCCTTCCTGTGGTCCCCTATCTTCCTCAGCTCCAGGAGGTCAGGCCCCAGCACCAGAAGGCAGGAGAGCGCATTTCAGCACCTGGACAAGGCCTTTTGAGACATCTCGGTAGGGTCTATCTTCCTTCCCTCCGGTTTCTGAGCTCCTGGGGGGAGGGGAGGGGGCCGGCTTGGAGGCACGCACTGGTTCTGTCCACTCTGAGCAAACAGAGAAGGCGCTCACCAGGAAGTGAAAAGACACTGGGTGGGGCTGGGCCCGAGAGTGCTACACGGCTTGTTCCCTGATCCTGTGCAGCCCCCTCCCCACGCAGGCCTTTCCCACCTCTGCACATTCACACCGGAGGTTTAGCGCCTAGACCGACCCGGGTGCACTCTGCCGCCACATGGCGCCCCTCCCTGCAGTCTCCGCTGCCCCGACGGAGGAGGGGCACGGTGCCCCCTACCCCAGGCTCCGAGGGCCCGGGACACGTGTGGGCCACCGGTCCTGGAAGGAGGGGAGCAGGTGGGGTGGCTCCCATCACCCTCTCCCGGTCAACAAGCACAAAAGCCGCGGCTGCAAACAAAGAAGCGTTGCAAACTCGCCGGGGAGGCGGGACGCGGGACGGGCGTGCCGGGCCGGGGTCCCCGCGGCGCCCCGACGGCGCTCCTACCTGGCCGGCGCGGACCTCCTTCTCCAGCTCCCGGGGGCGGTTGTGCCACACGAGGTAGTGCAGCGGGTACTTGCCCTCCGGCCCCTTCCTGACGGAGGCGTTGGCTGGGATCATCGCCCGCTCCTCATGCCGGGGCCGCGGCGCCCGGCCCGCGAGGAGGGACGGCGCCGGAGCCGGGGCCCGGGGCCGCGGGGCGGGCGGCCGGCGCTGTCTGCTCGCGGGGCTGCGGCTCGGGCATGTGCGTGCGGCGGCGGCGGCGGCGGCGGGCGGGGGCGGCGCGCCCGGCGTGGTGCGGGCGGCCGGCGTCCTCGGGAGGCGGCGGTGGCGGCGGGCGGCGTGGAGCGGCCCCCACCCGCCCGAGGAGGGAGCGGGCACTGGGCGGCGCGCGGCCTCGCGCCTCGCCTCCCACACCCCCGCACACAAAGACGCCGCTCGGCGGAGGGAGCAGGCGCCCGCAGCGGGCGCGGGCCCCGGGGACGCCGCCGCAGGGACGCGCGCCCGCAGCCTTCGGCTCCTCTCAGCCGCATAGCCCGGCCCTCAGCCCGAGTGGCCGGCGAGGGATGCGGGGATGTCGGGGAGAAGGAGGGGACCCGGGTCCCCCAGGCAAGGCTGGCAACAGCTCGGCCCCGCAGCATCCTGGGGCTTGTAGTCCGCCTCGTGGAACCGAGGGTTTCTTGAAAGGGTCTCGCACTGCTCCCCGATTTCCCGATAGGGTTAACAGGGAATCCGGCCCGGCCTAAAAGGAGACAGATCCCAGACGCCAGGCGGGTCGGGGCGCGCCTCCACCCACTGGCGCTTTGCTTTTTGTAAGTATGTGGGGGGGGGGGTTAAGTACAGGCCTGACTTGAAGGTTGGAGGCGGCGGAGGTGTGGCCTGCAGAAGTGAGCTTGTGTCCAGGGCCGGTGGGGAGGGACCTGGATTCCTAGAAGATCGTGAGTGATGAATGACCTCTAAGATGCAAGGCTCCATCACCATGGGTCGTTGCAGCAGCTAGGAATCTGACACTTGAAATATTTCTGCTCTTTGCTTTCAGAAAATCAAACTCTATCCTCCCCACATTATGTTGGAAAAAAGAATGTCCAGTGGGGCGAGGAGGACTGTCTTTCCCCATACACTGCTTAGCAAGAACCGGGGTGAGGTTGGGCCGAGAAAGCAGCAGGTGGCAGCTACCCACATCCACCCCATGAAGGCCCCTGCAGGAGGGAAGTGACTGATTCCAGATTACCTCCTTCCCATATGACCAGGATCCTTCCACAAGGATCTTTTGCAGAGAATGTGGTAAAAGTGGAATTGACCTATTGCAAAGGCTAAAAAGATCAAGACGTTTACCCCAGCCCTAGGAGAGAAAATGTAGTGATGTCAAGACAGACTTGAGTTCGAATACCTCCTTACCAATTGCCTGATTTAAGCAAATTGCTTACACTTGCTGAGTTTCTCAATCCACTCATCACTACCTCCTGGGGTGGGGGGTAAGGATAGCAAGTGCCTGGGATACGCATCTCCCTCTCCCTACTGGGCGGACTAATACAGGTGGTGGGACCAAAGATGTGGCCTTTCTTGAGCCCACCTTAAAACAAGGCAAGAATAAGGGATTCCACCCCAGACCGTCTCAGAACAATCCAGATAGTGTTTGTGTGGGAGGTGCCAACAAAAGCTTGCAAAGTGCTTGCATCTCTTTCAGGTTTCTTTGTGTGATCTTCTCTCTTGCCTCCTCCACACCCTGCGGTGCCAGGCCCTGGCAAGAAGGCTGAAGGATCGGACTGCCTCGCCCCTTTCTTCTGCCTGGGAGGAGCCGGCTGGCATCTAGGCAGTCTGGAAACTCTGCCCACTTCCACCGCCAGGGGTCAGCAGAGTGTCGTGACTGCAGCCGGAGTTGAGGAGGGGGCTGGAGTCCAGGAGGGGCTGCTCCGAGCTAGGCGGAGTGCCTGCACCTTTCCTCATTAAATTCTTTTTAGACCTGTGTTTGGGAGTCCACTGTAGCTGTTCTGTTTCCTGGGGTGGTGACATCCCCTTTGGGAAATGCAGAAATCCTTTTCTCTCCAGAAGCTGGGCTGTGACGGGGCTAGGGGTTTAGAAACAAAGTTTGGACTGTGGGTCGGTGCCAAAGCCACTCCCAGGTAGTCCCTGAGCCAACCAGGAGATGGGGCCGGGGGCGTGAATCATCCTTCTCTGCACCGCCGGATAGCCCAGGAAGAGAGGAAGCTCAGCCTGCAATAGGGGAAGCTATTCTTTGCGTAGCCAGGCTCCCTTCTTGCCAGTCAGTCACAGACACTAAACCCAGGTCGCTCTCCCTTTGGTCCGAACGCCCTGGCTGCCACGTGCTCCCGACGCGCCCACAGAGAAGAAACAAAGGCAGCCAAACGGTGGGGCTGCCAGCAGCCGCCTCGACATTTAATAAATGAAATTCCATAGGTAGGGGTCGATCGGGGGTGAACGGGCAGCCACCGCTTGTGGGCTGGGCGCCCAGTTTCAGCTGCCAGGCTGCTCCCCCCCCCTCCCGCCACCTCAGGGCTGGGGCCACGAAGCCTACAGCCTCCTAGGTCAGAATGTAGCGCGGGGTGGCAGGTGGTGCGCCTCATCACCACCACCCGCGAGTTATCTTTGCTGGCAGAAGCCCCACCAGCTGAGCGGCTGGCTGTGGGGGGGGAGGGGATGTCTGCAATACTTTTTTTTAAGGTGAGATTATAAATATATCCTGTGGATCGCAATTTCAAACAAACTTGTCAATCTGGGCTGCAGCGAAAAGCGATGGAAGCAGCTTTGCATGTATTTCGGGTGGTGTGACTCATAAGCATTACTTGTCTCCCTTAGGGAAGGAGCCTGCCCACCCACAAGTCACTGCTGCTCTGGCACCGCTGGGATAAATCGACCCACTCATGCACCCCTACTTAACTAGGGGCTCCCCTAAACCCCCGCCCTATTACGGAGCAGGAATCCCGGACACCTAGAGAACGCTCCCTTAACTGTCGCCACCGACCTGGCCCCTAGACCCGATCCCGGTCACCCCAGCCCTGCTCACAAGCTGTGTGCTCTGACGGCCCCTTGGCTGCTGCAGGGATGGGGGCTGGGTGCACACGGGGCACACGTGTATGGGGAGAGCATGCTCAGTGTGGGGTGCGCCCACGTGCAGCCTGCATTTCAGCTCCTTGCCCCCTCCCCCATCCCTTTCCGGCCTCTCCAGAAGTCCAGGAAGAAAGGACCTTACAAGAAACGGCCCCTGTATGTTCTATGCACATGCTCTGGGTAAACACACACCCCTCTGTTGGCCCAGAAACATCGTTGGTGCATACAAAACAGGTAAAGTTTGTATTCGTGCACACAGGCACTGTGGGCATTCCTCCGGAGGTCTCAATAAACATCCAGATCCTCTGCTTTCTAGTTCGAAACATGGATGGAAGGTGTATTTTTAGTCTCGTAGGCAAGGGGGACACGCTGCATGACCTCTCCGGCATCTGGACCTCCATGTTGCTGGCGGTGTGTACACTCAGCAAGGGGTGTGACCACAAACCCATCTGGACACTGACATGGACACATGGCGGGATCCAGAACATACACCTTACCCCTGCCAAACATACCGAGGGAACCAAGGCCCAGCCTCTTTGACCCGGAGGAGCGCTGAGCCTGGAGCTACATCCTGTTTTCCTTGATCCCTACGCCATCCGTCTCTGTCCTAGGGCCGAGCGTGTCCTGGACCACTCCCCACGCCCGAAGGAAAGGTCGCAGCGCTCGGAGGGTGACTCTGTCGCTCACTCGGCATCCGCGCCCGGGGGACGCCACCGCGGAGCCCAGGCTGGCGGCGGCTGAGGCTCCTTTAAGAACCCCCGCCCGCTCCCGCCCGCGCCAGGCTTCCTTTTTGGGCAGGCGCGGCCGGCAGCGCGCGGCGGCGGGGCGGGGTGCGGGCTGCCCCTCCCCGGTGGGCAGGGCCTGCGCCGTTTCCTGCTGGAGCGGCCCAAGCCGCGCAGGGGGCGGGGAGAGCGGCAAGCGGCGGCGGCGGGGCAGCGCGGGGCGGCGCGGGGCGGAGGGCGCCCGAGGGCGAGCGGGCAGGCGGGCACGGCGGGTTCCGGGCCAGCCCCGGGGGCGGACGGTTGGCCGGGCGCGCGGAGCCTCGCCCGGGCCTCGCCGGAGCCGGGCCGGGCCGCAAGGCCGCCGCCGCCGCCGCCCGGGCCCGCCGCCTGCGCCCCCCAAGCTGGCCCAGAGGGCTGCGGCCCCGTCGCCGCTGAGGATGTCCCGGAAGGGGCCGCGAGCGGAGGTGTGTGCGGACTGCAGCGCCCCGGGTAAGCCGCCGCCGGGGGCGGGACCGCACACCAGGCCGCCGCCGGGCGGGCGCCGGGGCCTGGCGGGAGCGCCGTGCGGGGCCGGAGGGCGGGGCGGGGCGGGGGGCTGCGGCCTCGGGCCGGCCACGGCCACTGCGGAGCCGCGTCCTTGGCGGGAGGGCCGGCTGGGGGCGAGAGGACGGACAGGCCTGGGACCGCGTCCCATCCCTCAGTGTGAGGGAGGCGGGCAGCCCCTGCCTCCCCAGCTCCGTCGCGGTATCCAGACGGAAGCGCCAGCCTGGGATGGCAGGAGGGCCGTGGCGGAGGCCGGCCGGCTCCGGGGGGTGGGCGCTAGTGTGGTTTTGTGTCATCCCAGTGCCACCCCCGCGTCTTGCACCTGCTGCTCGCGTGGTCCGCATGCCCGCCGGAGCGGTGGAGGGCCAGGGGCCTGGGTACAGTGTCCCCGGGAGTACTTGAGCGGGTGGCGGGTTCCCAGGGCTGGGGCTCCTTGTAGGGCCTAGTGTTGAGGGACGATCAGCCTGGGCATCTTCCCCGGAAGCATCTTCAGGCCTTCTGGTAACTGGGAACAGCTGGACTCGGCTTTTCCTGTTCCGGGTAGGCCTGTTTGAGAAGGTGTGCTAGGTATTGCCTCAATCTAGGCACCGATCTCTCCTGTCCCTAGCCCATTCTGAACGGAATCCGGCAGGGGAAAGTGGCAAGGGTGCCTAGACTCCCCCTAGTTCAGCTGACTTCCTGAACTGACTGGACTTACACACTGTTTCCCCTCTCCTCGGCAGAGTTACGTCTGAGCTAAAAGCCCCCTGGCTTGCTGAGGAAGTCAAGGGGGAAGTCAGTGTCCCACCAGGCTGGTTTCTTATGTGGGAAGACACAGCCAGTGATGGGATTCAGCAGCTGGCTGGGAAGCTCTGGCCCTTCCCGTCCTGTCTTTATAAAGAGCTGTCTCTCTAGATAGGCACAGTGCCTTATCACCTCCATGGGGAATGTGGGCCGGATTAGGTGAGAGTGTGGAGTGCTGATTTGTGGGCTCACAACTTGCAGTCAGTCACCTTTTAGAAATGCCCGCCCTCTGACAGGTTGAGCCCCACTAGGCATGATGATCTGGTAGTTCTTGTGCTCTAAACTGGAGTATTGGGAGTTGCAGAACACCTTGTGGGTGATTATGACCCTGGGACCACCTTAGGGCATGTCATGACTTGGAGGGTCCAGGAGAGACCATTCCCCCAGCTGTAGGCTGTTCTGCACCTCTGTAGGGTGGACCTGGGGATGGGGGCCTAGCAGGCATTCTGTCAGGGGGGCCTGGGTTCTGGTGTTGCCTTTGTTTCCAACTTAAGCTGTGACCTCTGGAAACACATCCCATAGTCTGGGCCTCAGTTTGCTCAACTGTGAGATAAAGAAATTGGAAGAGCATCAACAGGGCCACTGTCCCTTCTGCATTGCTGTGACTCTGCCTGGAGCCTCTGGGAGGAATGGGATGTGTCAGATGTGTTAGACCGCCCAGCTCCTAGCCCCAGTCCTCAGTTGACAGAGGCATGCTTGCCCTTTCCCTACCTCCTTTCCCTCCCTCTGATTCAGAATGCAGGTCAAGCAGGTGGTACGTTGACAAAGTCTTATCATCCCACCCCAGCACCTAGTAGTGTCTGACACAAGGCAGCGACTCCCCAAGTGCAAGTGTGTTGGTGCCTGTCAGGACTATCCAACACCACACACTGGCTCTGGCAGACAGTGGCATTCTCAATCTGGGCCTGTAGCATCCTGGGCAAGAGAATGTGGGCATGCCCGACAGTCTGGAGTCTAGACCCAGTGCTGAGCTCCCTGGTATATGCCTCCATCCCAAAGTAACAGAGTCACTGTGATAAGAACTATCCGCACGCCTTTAATCCTAGCACTCGGGAGGCAGAGGCAGGCGGATCTTTGTGAGTTCAAGGCCAGCCTGGTCTTCAGAGGGAGTTCCAGGACAGCTGGGGCTACAGGGAGACCCTGTCTTGAAAAGACCAGGAAAAAAAAAAACTATATAGTCTTGACCCTAGGCATAAGGTCATGACTGTTTTATAGTTGGTTAACTTAGGGGGTGATGAAGGTAAGACCCACAGCCTGTGCTCAGAGAGCTCCATGTATCACAGACAAATGTATACTGCAAGGCAGGTGGAGAGAATTCCACTGCCATGGCAGCTTGTGCCACCTCGACAGATACTGTGTTCATCTGCTTTGGCACACTGAAGAATATTGGTTGTCCCCTTTCTATACCTCCACCCACTCTGTCTCATAGCCTTGGTCCCAGGCCTGGCTCTCAAGTGCCCTCCTCACACCCCGTGGCCTCAACATCAGCCTTTCCACTTTAGCAGTCCTGACACAGAAGTAAAAAAAAGACCTCAAGATGAGGGTCTTGTAGTTGACCGGGGCCAACCATCAGCCAGGTGTATGTTGCAGGGCTCATTTGTCGTTTTTTTTTGTTTTTTTTTTTTGGTCTTTTCGAGACAGGGTCTCCCTGTAGCCCCAGCTGTCCTGGAACTCACCTTGTAGACCAGGCTGGCCTTGAACTCACAAAGATCCGCCTGCCTCTGCCTCCCAAGTGCTAGGATTAAAGGCATGCGCCACCACGCCCGGCTTTTTTTTTTTGAGACAGGGTCTCCCTGTAGCCCCAGCTGGTCTGGAACTCACTATGTAGACCAGGATGGCCTGGAACTCACAGAGATCTGCCTGCCTCCACCTCTGCCTCCTAAGTGCTGGATCAAAGGCGTGTGCTACCACATGTTTTCTTTCATTCATTGAAGCATAACTTCAGTCACCTTAAAGTTTGTCCTGTGGGTTTTCACATGTGTGTGAACCTGTTTAGCCACCATTCTGCTTAATATATAGAACATTTCCATTAGTCTCTGCCACTTCCTTTGCCCAACCACCCGGACCATGCCCCCAGTGGTAACCATCATGTGATCTTTTGTCTACATGGATTTCTCTAACTTGTTTTGGGTTTTTTTTTTGTTTTTGTTTTTTGTCTTTTTGGTTTTTGTTTTTGGTCTTTCTGAGGCAGGGTCTCCCTCCAATCCCAGCTGGCCTGGCACTCACCCCTTGAACTCAGAGATCTGCCTGCCTCTGCCTCTGCCTCTGCCTCTGCCTCTGCCTCTGCCTCTGCCTCTGCCTCTGCCTCTGCCTCCCGAGTGCAGAAGGCATGCACCACCACACCCAGCCTAAGAAGGTTCTTAGCCGCCTTGTGGTTGCTGGGAATCAAACCCAAGACCTCAGCAAGAGCAGTCAGTGCTCTTAACTGCTGAGCCATCTCTCCAGCCCCATCCTGCTTTCAACACAGCAAGTTTTTCCTCTCAACTACCAAGTGTCTGGCCCTTAGCTTAAGAGAGGGAGGCCTTGGGCTAGAGAGATGGTTCAGCAGTTAAGAGCACCAACTGCCCTTGCAGAGGACCCAGGTTCAATTCCCAGCACCCACATGGCAGCTAAGAACCATCTTTAACCCCAGTTCCAGGGGAATCTGACGCCCTCTTCTGACCTCTGCAGCATTGCACGACACAGGTGCACCAATCTACATGCAGACAGTACACTCATACACATAAAAAATAATTAATAAATAAATAAAAATAAATAAAAAAGAGAGGAAGGCCTGAGGCTGGTCTTCCTATTCAGACCTGCTGGCCCTAGAGACCACTGGTGGTATGAATTCACCTTAATAGAAGCCTCCCTGGGGTTGGCATTAGTTATATTATCCCAGTATCCCTTCTACTGCCTAACCACACATACTAGATCCACACCTTGCCTGTGGAGCCAGAGGAAGCTGTCACCACCTCCAACTTTTGCATTCCCTGCCCTTTACCCCTTGTTTGGTCTAGGGAGCTTCTTAGGGGCTGTTTGACCTTCAGAAACCCTTCCTGGCTCTTATGCTTAAGAACTGACAGATGCTGGGCACAGTGCCTTTAATCTCAGCACTTGGGAGACAGAAGGAGGCAGATATTTGTGAGAATGAGGCTAGCCTAGTCTACATAGCAACTTTCAGACATCAGCTGGGGCTATAGGGAAACCTGTCTTAAAAAGCCAGGTGTGGTGGCGCACGCCTTTAATCCTAGCATTTGAGAGGCAGAGGCAGGTGGATCTCTGTGAGTTTAAGGCCAGCCTGGTCTACAGAGCAAGTTCCAGGACAACTGGGGCTACAGGGAGACCCTGTCTCGGAAAGACACCCCCCCCAAAAAAAAAAAAGGCTGGTATGGGTGGGACTTGAGACTCCTCCTGCCTGGTGAGTCAAGGTCACTTGGGGATAGGATGTAGGTAGAATTGCTAGTATGTTTCTCTTCTGTAGCATCCTGAACTGAGCCGAGCTGGCACCAGTGTGGTCCAGATCAAGACAGTGTCCCCTGCCCCTGCTTCCTCTTGAGGCATAGCATAGGAAAGGGAAGACCCTTCTCAAGCCGGGAGAAAATACCAAACAAAGCCTTAAACTTGGGGCTCTGAGACCACTAGCTCTGGATAGCTAGCTGGATCCTGTAGGTCTGGCTTCTCCACAGGGCGACAGGCCTCGGGTGGAGACCTCAGGGCTGCCCATTTCTGATTCTGGCCTGGGCGGCACCCCACTTAACAGGAAACCCCACCGCTTCAACTAGAGGAATTTAGGCTGCATCATTTCCCGCTTCCTGCTGGGCTGCAGGAGATGACTGTCAGGCAGACCCCTGACCCGGTGGTGTTTAGAAGTCAGGAGGGAGTTTTCCATGGTTGGGGGTGGGGGCTCATTGTTTGCAGAAAGTCAACACAAAAGTACTCCAGGGCTCCCCCTCCTGGCAGAGGTGGATGGTTCCTTCCTCATGAGCCCTTGGAATCAGCCCCCCTGAGAAGGTGTATAATGGTTTCCTTGTCGGTCTTTCATTGTTTTGTTTGTGAGGTCCAAAGATCCAGCTCCATCTCCTGTTTCCATGCTGTATTGAGGGACAGCAACATGACCAGAGCTCAAGCCCCTGACTCAGTTTGCTCATGATTCTAGGAACTTTGATGGGAGACATTAGCTGGAAGGTCTGAGAATTGCCTTCTGGTTGGGAAATACCACCATTATCCCAGACCTGTCCCACGACAGAGTCCCTACTATTGGGCATCTGAGTCATTTGGGCAAGGCAGTGGGCCAGCTCCACCCCCTAGGACAAGTCTGGGTGGGGCCTGGACAGAGCAGAGTGTCCTGGGAGAGTAGCTCCCTGCCCCCACGCTGGACAGCACACAATGGCTGCTTTCTCCCCGTGACCTTTCCTTTCCATAGCCTGAGTTGTATACAACTGTGTCCTCTCCTTATCTAGAGGGGCTTAGGGTGGTGGCATCTCCCCTACCCTGAAGGATCCAGGAGCTCCCACCCAGCCTTAGCCTCCACTCTTGTTTCCCAAGTTCACTTCTCCCCCAAGGACTGAAGAATGGCTTCCAAGTCTAGAGCTGCAGGGGCAGATGGCAGCAAGTATAGACCTGGCCAGGTCTTGAGCATCAAAGTGCCTGGGTCACATCTGAGCAGTTCTATTCATTAGCTGTGTAACCTTGAGCAAGCCTTCTGACCTCTCTGAGCCACTGAATCCTCATCTGTAGAGCAGAATAGTACTTGTGAAAGGAAGCACAAGCAAAGTACTTGTCTGGTAAAGTGAGTGCTTGATCTGCCTTCAAGAGGATCTCCAGTCCCCAGTGATGTGGCATGAGGCTGGGGCCTGAAAGGGCCTTCTCAAGTTGAGAAAGGTGGAGAAAGGGCAGGGTCCAACAGAAGCCTGGGTGCAGGAGAGACGTAGCACTGACCCAGGAGATTCCTGCCTCCTCATAGAATGACTGGACAGCAGCCTTGCTCCCTGGGGAAAGGCTGTGAGACTGGTAGTGGTGGCTGCAGGACAGGAGGCTATGTCCACTGAGAAGCCCTGGGGACCATGCATGCCCAGAGGCAACAATATATAGAAGACACACAACCATCTCCTGGGCTCTTGGAGACTGACTGAATGCACCTGAAGCACTGAACATACTGTCAGGCCAGAGCGGCTGCTCAGGAGGTGACACCCATCCTCTGGCTCCAACTAACTCCCCTACCCTTCTCCCCCAGACCCTGGCTGGGCATCTATCAGCAGAGGTGTGCTGGTTTGTGACGAGTGCTGCAGTGTACACCGGAGCCTAGGACGCCACATCTCCATTGTCAAGCACCTTCGCCACAGCTCCTGGCCTCCTACGCTGCTACAGGTAGGAGGCTGGACAAGAGGCTCTCCCTCCCAATGTGCAGTGCCTAGGTATGCACACACACTTGTTCAGAATCTGCCATTTCCAGGGACAGCAGCCACCTGGGAGGCAGAGTATATACCCTGGGCCCTTCACCTAGCACCTTTTCCTATGCAGAGCCCAGCCCTGCCAGTAGCTTGGACAGTAGCATTGGGCAAGTTGTTTAACCTCTCTGAGCCTTGGCAAACTAACCAAGGTAATCCAGCACAAGGTGCTAAACAGAACATGCATCTCTGGGTGTCCTGACTGGGTGGAGGCCAGCAGTACCAGGCACACAGTAGGACCCTCGGTGCTGTTTCCAGCTGTGAGCAGGCACTCGGAGTGTCTCCACTAGTGCCCAGCACACAGTGGGCAGTCTCTCACTTGGCATCTCTTCCCCACAGATGGTGCACACACTTGCCAGCAATGGGGCCAACTCCATCTGGGAGCACTCCTTGCTGGACCCTGCACAAGTGCAAAGTGGCCGGCGCAAAGCCAACCCCCAAGACAAAGTCCAGTGAGTGCGGCTGCAGGACAGTGGGCAGGGCTGTGCTCTGGGATGGGGACCTGGAAGGTAGCTTCTGCTCTGCTCCCATTGCCTCCTGTGTGCCCCATGCAGCCCCATCAAGTCAGAGTTCATCAGGGCCAAGTACCAGATGCTGGCGTTTGTGCACAAGCTTCCCTGCCGGGATGATGATGGGGTCACCGCCAAAGACCTCAGCAAGGTGTGAGGGCCCCCTCAATTGACGGGTGGGCCTTTCCTTTTCCCACACCCATGACATCCTGAGGCGTCTCCTTCATCCACCACTAAGGCGTAGGTCCCAGAGGTAGTCTAGGGTAGGGGAAGGCAGTGGGCACAAATGCCCAGGGGCCAGGAGGATTGCTCTGTCATGCTGCGGGTGGCCAAGGCACCTCATCTACCTCTTAAAAGCTGGAAAGGCTTAGGGCAGTTGCTTTAACTGTTCAAAGCTTTCATTTTTCTCACCTGTAAAATGGGAAAGTAAAACAGTATCTGCCTCAGGTAATAGCTGTTCAAAGCAGAACATGGTGCACATGGTAGTGACTGGTAACAGCTATTATTAATTGGCATTAACTGCTAATAGGAAGCCCTCTGGCCTGCCTGATATGGCCTAAGGCTGGCCTCTTGGAGCTGGTAGGAGTCCCAGGAAAAGTCTGGGTCAGGTGCAGCTTGAGGGGGGTTCGGGGGGCATATCCTTGGCACGCACATTTATCACCATGCATTTATTGCACACTCTGCTCCTTGCAGCAACTGCACTCAAGTGTGCGGACAGGCAACTTGGAGACATGTCTGCGCCTGCTTTCCCTGGGTGCGCAGGCCAACTTCTTCCACCCGGAGAAAGGCACTACCCCTCTACATGTGGCTGCCAAGGCAGGGCAGACACTGCAGGCTGAGCTTCTGGTGGTGTATGGGGCTGACCCTGGCTCCCCTGACGTCAATGGCCGAACGCCCATCGACTATGCCAGGTGAGAGTCAGCTAAAGGGTGAGGCTTACTTGGAGGGGAGTGAACTGCTGCTATAGAGCTGAGCCATGTCCCCTCCCCACAGGCAGGCGGGGCACCATGAACTGGCAGAAAGGCTAGTTGAGTGCCAGTATGAGCTCACTGACCGATTGGCCTTCTACCTCTGTGGACGCAAGCCTGGTGAGCAGAGAATGAGGCAAGCCTGGCTAGGCCAGGCAGGTGGGACCCAGACACACCCCAGCAGCAGGTGCCATAGTGACAAAGCCAACTGGGGAACTTTGTTGCTAGGCAACTGGCTCTTGTGAAATTGCTGCAGGCTCTGGGTTGCTGTAAGCAGCTGGGGCCAAGGAGTGGGGGTGGGCCTAACTTCCAGCAAGCTTTCTATGCTCTTGGGGTATCCTGCCCACATCCTTTTCCTCTGACACTTCTAAGTGCCAAGCCGTACTCATGGTAGTGAGGTGGGCTGCTAGCTGCTAACACCACCTGGTATCAGTGACTTGGCATTTTTTATTTTTGTTCAGATCACAAGAATGGACATTACATCATCCCACAGATGGCTGACAGGTGAGTGCCCACCTGATGCCCCAGCCATTGGATGCCAAGGGGGCCTGATCCCAGAGCCCTACTCCTCAGGCTGCAAGGTCCTGAAACCCCAGGCTGTACCCCTAGAGACTAGAGGTACAGGTATTAACAGCCCAGTTCCCACTCCTACCCAAGGCAGATGAGAACTGTCTGTTAAGCACATATCAGTGCCTCTGAACCCCATGACTGTTACATATATAGAGGGCTTGGGCACAAGGAAATGCCTGGCTAGGAGGTTAGACCAATTGTCTTCTGGCCTGCTGTACAGCCTCTAGATAAAGGATTCCCTCTTTAAGGAGAATGTGGCTCCTGGGAGCTGGCTGACTCTGGGAGTACTGGCCAAGCCTTCACTGGGCAAAAATCCCAGATGGGGTAGTAATAGGGAATTTCTGTCTCTGCCATGGTACCCAGGCAGTGATAGACATCCCCTAGCTATTTATCCACGTTTATAGGATATATGTTGGTGCCACCTAGTGGCATTGAGAGCTGCAGCTTTGTGCCAGGAAGAACCCATTTGTGTGGATTTAGGGACATGTTTTTCTCTTTTCCATAATAGCCTGTACCGACAGATGGGACAGTTAGGCAGCTCAGATCCCTTCACCCAGAGCTCCCCTGGTCTAAGACCCTGGGAGTCCACTCTACTTCTAGTCTGATTCTGCCTGGTTGTGTGTGTGTGTGTGTGTGTGTGTGTGTGTGTGTGTGTGTGTGTTTGTGTGTTTGTGTGTGTTTGTGTAGGAAACACCCACATATGGACTTGCATTCAGTAGTTGTAAACTTAGCACCTTCTCAGAGCCAGCTGCTGCTCTGGGAACACAGACCATCCCTTTGTCTTAAGGAGCTACAACCAGAGGAAGCCTAGCTGGGTTAATGGTCCACTGAGAGGATTGCAGCAAGAAGGACTAGGGTGCAGAGGCAGAAGACTGTGCTAGGAACTAGTAGGGGCAGCTTATGTGGCTACAGCACGATGTGAGACCAGGAGCAAAACTGGAAAGAATCAGATGAGAGAATGAAACTTGCTGTGAACCTCAAGAATGTAACCACTCTGTCCAGTGTGGTGGCACACACCTTTAATCTTAGCACTCGGGAGGCAGAGGTAGGTGGATCTCTGGGAGTTCAAGACCAGCCTTGTCTACACAGCCAGTTCCAGGACCTCTGGGGCTACAGGGAGATCCTGTCTCAAAAAGATTTAAAAAAAAAAAAAAAAAAGAATGTAACCATTCTGAGGGTGGAGTTACAAGCATATAGAATGTAACCATTATGAGGGTGGAGTTCCAAGCATATAGAATGTAACCATTCTGAGGGTGGAGTTACAAGCATAAAGAATGTAACCATTCTGAGGGTGGAATTCCAAGCATGAAGAATGTAACCATTCTGAGGGTGGAGTTCCAAGCATAAAGAATGTAACCATTCTGAGGGTGGAGTCCAAGCATAAATAGAATGTAACCATTCTGTGGAGTCCAAGCATATAGAATGTAACCATTCTGAGGGTGGAGTCCAAGCATATAGAATGTAACCATTCTGAGGGTGGAGTCCAAGCATATAGAATGTAACTATTCTGAGGGTGGAGTTCCAAGCATAAATAGAATGTAACCATCCTGAGGGTGGAGTCCAAGCATATAGAATGTAACCATTCTGAGGGTGGAGTTCCAAGCACATAGAATGTAACCATTCTGGGGCTGGAGAGATAGCCTATCGGTTAAGAGCATCGACACTCTTGCAGAGGACCCGGGTTCGATCCCCAGCACCCACATGGCGGCTAAGAACCGTCTGTAACTCCAATTCCAGGAGAACTCCAGTTCCAGGGGAATCCGAGACCCTCTTCTGACCTCCGAGACACCGGTGCAACAGACCTGCATGCAGAAGCAATACTTTCATACCCATACAAAAATAAAAGAATAAAAAAAAAAAAGATGTAAACCACTTCTTGAGGGTGGAGTCCAAGCACATATGTGGATATCTAGCAGTACTGCAGCTGGCTCTGTGACTTGAAGGCTACTTAACTATTACTGACCTGGTATATCTTTGTTTTGTTGGTTTTTTTGGGGTTTCGAAACAAGCCACTCCTGTAGCTCCAGCTGTCCTGGAACTCCTCGGTAGACCAGGCTGGGCCTGGACCCACAAAGCCCCTGCCTCTGCCCCTAAGTGCTAGGATTAAAGGCCACAACGTCCGGCATGAGCCTGGTTATCTTATCTCAAAATGGGATGGTAGTATCTACTTTGGGGGATAAGTTGAGGATTAAAGAAGACAATGAGCTGGGCGTGTGGCGCATGCCCTTTAATCCTAGCCCTTGGGAGGCAGAGGCAGGAATCTTTGTGAGTTCAAGGCCAGCTGGTCTACAGAGTGAGGTCCAGGACAGCTGGGCTGCACAGAGAACTGTTCTCGAAAAGACCAAAAAAAAAAAAAAAAAGAAGACAATGATGCAAAGTGTTTAACAAATTTCTTTTTTTGGTTGTTTTTTTTTTGGGGGTTTTGCCCCTGTTTGTGTTTTTTTTTTTTTTTTTTTTTTGAGACAGGCTTCATTTGTGTAGCCCCTGGCTGCCTCAGAACTCAGAAGATCACTTGCTTTCTGTCCTCTTGAGGATGGAACTAGAGGTTGCAACCACAGTGCACTGTAATACAGTTTGTAAAAGAAAGAGAGTTAACTTTTTTGTTTTGAGACAGATCTTCCAAGCCCTGGATGGCGGAACGCACAGAAAAAAGATCTACCTGCCTTTATTTCCTGAGGGCTGGGAGTAAAGCCATGCATCAACAAGCACAACACGGGATTAAAGAGAAGCTTTTGTTGATTAAGTAAGGGTTAAGACTATGCCATATATACAGTTACTGAATGTTTTAAAGGCGAAGACCCTGGCCATGTGTTTAAAAATACCATAATTAGACCTTATTACTTTGCGTGCTAATTTTAAAAGTAATCAGAAGAGAAAAAGAAAAAAAAGCCAGGTGTGGTGGCACACGCCTTTATCCTAGCACGTAGGGAGGCAGAGGCAGGCGATCTTTGTGAGTTCAAAGCCAGCCTGGTCTATAGAGTGAGTTCCAGGACGCTGGGACTACAGGAGACCCTTGCGCGAAAAGACCAAAAAAAAAAAAAAAAAAAAAAAAAGAGTTAGAAAAGTCATAGAAGAGGAAATTTGGTAGACTGGAAGCTTGGCTAGGGCTTGAGGGAGGAAGAGACCTTGGGTGACCCCCATGTAGCTGACAGTGGACAGACAGATCCAAGAGAAAAAGAGCCAACTGAGAAGAACCAGTCACAGGGAGAGAGGTCACTTTGCACACTCTGGGTTGGGTATGTGTGGAGATGTGTCTGAGCTTGATGAGAGAATGCAAGTACCGCCTACTCCTGGGTAATTGCTGCTCTGTCCTGTTCTTCCCTCTGCTGCCTTCCTGGATTAGATCTCGGCAAAAGTGCATGTCTCAGAGGTACACTGCACCTGCCAGCTGCAGGCTATGAAGCTTGGGCAGGGGGGAGGCTTGGCGTGTAGCCTCGGGGTCTCTTCCCCGAGCTCCCTGCATGTTTGGGAGGCTACCAGCAGGCCCTAGCCATCTCATATGAGGTCTCTCCCCTTCTCCCTCCTCCGTCCACAGCCTGGATCTGTCTGAATTGGCCAAAGCTGCTAAGAAGAAGCTGCAAGCAGTGAGTGTCCCTCCACAGGCTAGCGATATTTACAGTTGCTCCTTACCTGCACTGCTGGTCCCTGTCCTCTGACTGCCCCTTACCAGCCTTGCCAGCCTCCTCTCACTACCTCCTAATGCCCTGAGCTTTGGCCCAGGTTCTGTCCTCCAAGTATTAGGTCTGGAGTACCTCATCTCTGTCCAAGATAGAATGACTTGCCTGGCCTGCCTTCTTCCTTACACACAGGACCTTACCCATTCTTCAGTTCTCAGGCTAGGGCTGGGCAGCACAGGGGACATGAGATATCCCATCATACAACATCCTGTCAGACCCTGGGTCCCCCTCTCTGCCTCTAGCTCAGTAACCGGCTTTTTGAGGAACTTGCCATGGATGTGTATGATGAGGTGGATCGAAGAGAAAATGATGCTGGTAAGTTGGGAGGGGCCTGCTGGGAAGGGTTAGGACCGAGTCCTAAAGTGGACTAAGAAAGAGTAGCTTGGGTGGGGCTGCTCTGAGGCCTGCTGGAGTGAGGCCCCCTCTGGGCAGTGCTGACGTATAGGCAGCCAGCTGCCACTCCACCCCACTGGGCACTGGGGCTCATCTTGCTCTGGCTGCCTCCCCAGTCCTGCTCCACCCCCCTGCATCACTCCTTCCTGGCCACAGCCAGATTCCACCCCAAATTCTGGGTCTGGCCTGGTGGGACAGGCTTTGTTCTGCTCGTCAGTGGGCGGGCCTCACTGTGCCTTGCCCAGCTTGTGTGTATATGAAGACCCCCGCTTCCTGGGGCAGACACCAGCCACTAGGGAGAAGCTGGGGGAGGGCTATGCTCCGTGCTTCCCCACCTCTGCTCTGAGGGCCCAGCCACAGTGGATGATCTGTTCCCTGTCCCTCCCCCAGTTTGGCTGGCTACACAAAACCACAGCACCCTGGTGACGGAGCGCAGTGCTGTGCCCTTCCTGCCAGTCAATCCTGAATACTCAGCCACTCGGAATCAGGTGAGAGGGTTAGGCAGGGGGCCTGGGTAGGTTCTTCCCTTTCTGGGAGCCCTTCCTCAGCCTGAGGTGGGCTGGCACCTAGGCCAGCCCTCCAGGGGCCACCCTCTCCCAGGGCCTGGGATTCAGGGATAGGGAAGCAGCTGTTCTTGGAGCACTGGTGGTATTCCAGCCTCCTCCTGAATGTTCCTGTGGGTGCACTGAGCCCTTGATAGCCCAAGGGGCTGCTGCCTGGCCAAAGGATGCTGGGTGGAGATTCTTTAGCTATGGATAGACTGGATGACAGGGAACTGCTTTGCTTTGATTTCACTATATGGGCCAGGCAGAAGTGGCCCCTCAGCCTTTTTGACAGCCTTGCCCTTTCTGCCTTGCAGGGACGACAGAAGTTGGCCCGTTTTAATGCCCGAGAATTTGCCACCTTGATCATCGACATTCTCAGTGAGGCCAAACGGAGACAGCAGGGCAAGAGCCTGAGCAGTCCCACAGGTAGGAGGGGCACTATGCCAGACCTTGGGCTGCCTTTGCTAAGGTCATGATAAATGGTCTGTGTGGTGGAGCCATCCCTGAATGAAAGGTCTTATGTCTTCAGACAACCTCGAGCTGTCTGCACGGAGCCAAAGTGACATAGACGACCAGCACGACTACGATAGTGTGGCTTCTGACGAAGACACGGACCAGGAGCCCTTGCCCAGCACAGGCGCCACTCGGAACAACCGTGCCAGGGTCTGACCACTGTCCTTTTCTCTCACACCTTCTTGTGTTCCCTCCAGCCTGTCCAGCCCAGCTCTATCTTCTAGCCCAGGGTCTTTGGTTCAAATGGAGTGAGGAGCCCTTGCCTCTCTGAAGCTGACTAATTTCTGCCTCTGCAGAGCATGGACTCCTCAGACCTGTCTGATGGCGCTGTGACGCTACAGGAGTACCTGGAGCTGAAGAAAGCCCTGGCCACCTCCGAGGCCAAAGTGCAGCAGCTCATGAAGGTCAACAGCAGCCTGAGTGACGAGCTCCGGAGACTGCAGAGGGAGATCCACAAACTGCAGGCAGAGAACCTGCAGCTCCGACAGCCACCAGGAGCAGCGCCTACACCTCCTCCCCCCAGTGAACGAGCAGAACACACACCCATGGGGCCTGGCGGAAGTACCCACCGCAGGGACCGCCAGGCCTTCTCCATGTATGAGCCAGGCTCTGCCCTGAAGCCCTTCGGAGGCCCACCAGGGGATGAGCTGACCACTCGACTCCAGCCTTTCCACAGCACTGTGAGTTGTCTGGGGGTCTTGGGTGGGGGAACAAAGATGGAACTGCCAATAGAGCTTGTCATGACATCCCCTGTGCTACCTCCGCAGGAGCTGGAGGATGACTCCATCTATTCGGTTCATGTCCCTGCTGGTCTCTACCGGGTAAACAGCATCTGGGGGAGGAGGGTTCACTGGACCAGCCCTGGTGGGTGTCAGGGCAGACACTGGGACTAACTGCAGGTAGAGACTGACTCTGGCCCTGCCCTGGATTTCAGATCAGAAAGGGGGTGTCTGCCTCTGCTGTGCCCTTCACTCCTTCTTCCCCGATGCTGTCGGGCTCCCAGGAAGGAAGCCGCCACACGGTAGTGTCCACCCACTTCCCTGGGGACAGTGTGTGGGATTATGGGCCCAGTAGTGTGTACTCACCCATCACCCTTCCCCACACCCTCCAGAGCAAGCTTTCACGCCATGGCAGCGGTACAGACAGTGACTATGAGAACACACAGAGTGGGGACCCACTTCTTGGGTGAGGCACCTGTGGTTCTCTACCCAGCCCTGCCATTATCTGGAGGGAGGAGGTGGTGAGAGCAGGTGCAGGTGAGCTGGGGCCGTTGAAATGGCGCTTTCTTTCTCCCCCTTGGACTCAAGACTGGAAGGAAAACGACTCCTAGAGCTGGGCAAGGAAGATGAGCTGCACACTGAGCTAGAAAGCCTGGATGAAGACTTGGACCCTGGGCTCCCCAGCACTGAGGATGTCATCCTGAAGACAGAGCAGGTCACCAAGAACATTCAGGAGCTGTTGCGGGCAGCCCAGGAATTTAAGCATGACAGGTAGGGTGGACATAGGTTTCTGTTAATCTCCTGGGGGGGTGAGAGAGGGCCATTCATCCTAGGACCCACTGTCTGCGACTTTAGAGAGTTCTCATCTAACCCCCCCCCCCCAACAGCTTTGTCCCCTGTTCAGAGAAGATTCATTTGGCTGTGACTGAGATGGCCTCTCTATTCCCAAAGGTACAGGGGCCAAAGAGGTGTGGGAATGGGAGGACCTTGAGGTGGAGCAGGTGTAGGGAATCTGATTGCTGCCTGGGTGGAGACGAGCACCTGGGTCACAATCAGGTGCCTGGCTTAAAGTCCAGGACCCAGTTTCCTCTCCTCCCTCCAGAGGCCAGCCCTGGAGCCCGTGCGCAGTTCACTGCGGCTGCTCAATGCTAGCGCCTACCGGCTGCAGAGTGAGTGCCGGAAGACAGTGCCTCCAGAGCCTGGGGCCCCCGTGGACTTCCAGCTGCTGACACAGCAGGTGATCCAGTGCGCCTATGATATCGCCAAGGCTGCCAAGCAACTGGTCACCATCACCACCCGAGAGAAGAAGCAGTGACCACTTTCCCTGCCCTTACACCCTAGGACCTCACTGGCCACGGGAGCTGGGCCACTCCAGACACTAATGCACCCCAAAAGAGCCACTGGCCATGGGAGCTGGGCCACTCCAGACACTTAACTCACCCCAACAGAGCCACTGGCACAAGTGCCCTTAGTGCTGCCATTACCTCTGGCGGCCAGGCACCCTGGTGCCCACTCCCTGAAGCCCCAAGAATGGGGAGGTGGGGTGGCAGGAGTTTCTGCTCCCCACATTCCATGTCCCTTCCCCTGTACATAGTGTCCTATCCCTCCCGACCCTCACCTTGCCTTCAGGGGCACCCTCATCAAAGGGACACTCCAAACGGGGCAGCTCTGCCTACCGGCATCCTGTCCCCATGAGCCAGTTTAGCCCTGGGGGGCTGAGCAGGGGCATCCCTCTCCTTTGTACATTATCTCTGGATGCTCCTACCCTGTAGCCACCAGCCCCCTTGCTGCTCTCATGCCAAATGGTCCCCAGAGCACAGGCCCCAACTTGTGTGCCAGGGTCCCCAGCAGCAAACACTGGAAAGTCTTTCTCCTCTCTTCTCCCTTACCCCTTAATTTTAACTTTGTGGTAACTGAGTCCCTGCGTGCCTGAGTGAGTGTTCGGGCGGCAGTGCCGTTCCGGAGGCCTAGCCCACCTGGAGCTTTGGGGGCCAAAGGGACCAGAGCAGTGGGACCAGCGTTGGAGGTCAGCTTCCTCCTCCATCTGGAGCAGGGGACTGCCAGGGTCACCAGCCGGGGTCCTGCTGCTGCCTACTCACATCCCTACCCTATAAACTTAAAAGGAAAACCACTTCCCTCCACCTCCTTTGTGGGAAGTGTGCTGGCCAGGCAGAGGACAGAGCACCTGAGCCTGGGGCTGGCTCCCCAGGGTCCCCAACTCAGCTGGTGGCTGTGGAACTGAGCCCCTCTCCCTAACCTCTGCGAGGCCAGCACTTGAATCACTACCTGCACCTATGCTGACCCACCCCCTGGAGGCCGAGGGACTTGGCTGCAGCTGGGAAGGCTGGTGAGGTGATCGCACCCAACAGCTGTTCTCCCCAACCACCTCTCCCCTAGGGGCCCAGCCCTCCCAGTGCCATGGTGGATGGCTGTCAAGATGTGTGTCATGTACATTTGTATCAAAAATAAATAAGTGACCATGTGCCGTTTCTGATGCTTAGAGATTGGGATGAGGGTGGGGCTGAGCCCAGCGGCCCATGCATCTATACTCCCAGAAAAAACGAAGGCAGGATAGCAAGTTCAGAGCTTGGCAGGGCTATAGAGATTGGCAATGAAAACAGACGAATGCAAGGGGTGGGGGGGGGGGGGGGGGGAATTTTGGGGAAAGGATGAATACCAGGATTCAAGAGACCTGGTGCTACTTGAACTGCAACTTGCTAGAAACAGGTTTTAAGGAATTTGGGAGTAATGCTGGGGTGATAAATCCCTAAAACCTGGAGGCTGGCTGTGCTGAACCCTGCTCCACCATAACCTAGGATAGGGCTTGGAATACGACTGGAAGGCAGACGGACCCACTCAACTCGGAATTCTACTAAAATAATTTCATTAAAAACGGAGAATGTGGGTCAGGAAGGATGAAAGGGCTGCTCCTTGTCCCTTGGCCACCCGCTCAGGCAACCAACCCAGAAGCAGGCCACGCGTCTGCCGCCAGGGGGCACCCACACCCGGCCCACGTGGCAGACGTACCCCGCCTTCCCCAAGGAGGAGCCCAGCGCAGGCGGAGCCTGCTCAGTCCGAGCTCTCCGAATCAGGGCCACTATCCGGTGTGGGCGGGAGCAGGGGCCTTCGCCGACCTCGCTTGATCCGGCGCGGGGGCAAGGGCAGCCTCCGCTTCAGCACAGCTGTGGGCGGGGCAAGACGTCAAGGGCGGGCATCTGGGGGCTGAGCCCACCCGGGGCGACCTGGGGGGGGGGTCTCCTCACCAGCCACTGTGTCCTGGCTGTCCGCCGTGGGTCCCCAGTAGATGCTCTCGCTCCTCCGGAAGTTTCTGTGCAGCCGAGTACAGAGCGTAGCCAGTGTGAGCAGCACCAGCAAGAAGGTCAGGGCCATGGCAGCCCAAGCTGCCTCTTCCGTGCGCGGAGTGGGGCCCCGGGCTGCTCGCGGAGGCGCTGCTGCTCGAGGGGCCGGCGAAGCCTGACTCCCACACGCACAACCCTCTGGGCTGTCTTGCCCTTTGGGTATCTGAGCCTCTGTCCTGGAGCTGGCATTGGCTCCAGGTCCCCCAGGCATCAAGGAGACAGGGGCCACAGACGACGCATTATCCCTCTCACCCAGGGTTCCCCAAATGGGCTGCCGGGCCTTCAAGCTCTCTCTCCGTGCCAAAGCAGACGGAGACCTCAAGCCTGGGGGAGTGGGCCGGAGACCAAGGGCGGCCCGCAGCTCCCTTCTCTTGGCACCACTGAGAGAGGACTGCTGGAGCCCTCTGGATGTCACCTCTACACCAGGAGGCCGCCAGCTCCGCAAAGCAAAGGCCAGAGTTGGGGTCTAACATGAGAAAAAAAACAGGAGTCACCCCTGTCTTGCTCTGATAAGCCAGCGACCCCACCACTAACCAAGCCTGGACCCAGCACCCCTCACCTGCACACACCCTTTCCCACACAGCTTCCTTCTGCTGGGGGTTGGCACCAAGGGAAAAGTCCCAGAAAGAGTGCCTGTGAGAAACCACACTTTCTTCCTCTGCTTCCACCTCCGCCTGCCCCTCCTCTTCAGCCAGTGGGCAGCCCAGGCTGGCTCAATCCATGCCATCTCCAGTGCCATGCCCCAGGCTGTCAGCACCAGGGGCTATGAAAGAAGGGTAACTGTCAGAGCTAAGACGGAAGAGGAAGCCCCTGAGTTTGCATTTCCACGTACAGGAGGCTCTACCCTTCTGCCAGCACCAATCACCTTTCACCAACCACTTACCCGGTCCCAAGTTAGAGTAGAGTCAGGAATGAGCGTGGGCTTAGCCAGAAACATATGGGCCAGGAGGGCAAGCTGGAGCTTCAGCCAGGGGTGGGCACAGGGATGGTAGTGGAAGGTGAGACCTGTAGCCTAGAGAAAAGGCAGAGATACAAAGCCCAGCCCAGGTCCCTCTCAATGAATCACTTCTCCCGTCCTAAGAGCCAGGAGAAAGGGGTTCTCGGGATGTGCTCACTGCCTTTCCACTTCAGGAAAGGCAAAGGATCCTGGGTACCTTTATTATCCCCTATTCTCCCTCCAGTGCCACCCCTCAATGCTGAACCTATGGGCAAGGCAGCATGGCTAAGAAACCCTGTTATACTTACATGCCTCCTGGCCCCTACCTGTGGTGCTGGAATCAGGCCCAGGCCTTGTGCATGCTAGGCAAGCACTCTCCCATGGAGCGACAACCTCAGCCCTCAGCATGTTTTAAAAAATATTTTATTAATACTATATTATTTTTATATGTATGAGTGTATTGCCTACAAGTAAGTGCACCCATGTCAGGCACTGCCCCAGAGGTCATAAAAGGATGTTGGATTCCCTCTGGAACTGGAGTTACCATGTGGGTACTTAGAACTGAAGCCTGGTCCTTTACAAGAACAACCAGTGTTCTTAACCACTGAGCTGTCTCTCTAGCCCCCTCAGCACAATCTTTAGCTGTATTTCTCCAAACCTGTGATAATGGTTCTACAAGTCCCAAAAACAGACTCTTAAGCATCCCCCAAATGAAGACCAAGTCTTCTACTTGTTGATCCTATCTGTACCATCTCCAAAGAGCATCCAAATGGCAGAGCACAAAATCTCAGGATGGAAACATTTCACTGATCATTATTCTTTGAGTTGACCTAGTGCTCGGCAATGTGCTAGATGCTATAGGAGATACCAAAACAGTACTAGGCCTCATAAGAAAAGCTGGGGAGGGGCTGGAGAGATGGCTCTGTGGAACACTGGCTATTCTTGAAGAGGACCAAGGTTAGGTTCCCAGAACTATCATGAAGGCTAATAACTCAGGAACTCCAGTTTCAAGGGATCAGTAACCTGTCATTCTTGGGCACTGCATGAAAGTGAAGCATTTACATACAAGCAGGCGAGACACTCACACACAAAAAGAAATTTTAAAAATTAAAAAAAGAAAAACTCAGGGACAGGGGGTATGGTAGCACATACCTGTAATCCCACCCCTTGGGAAAATAAGGTTTGAGGCCAGCCTGGGGTATACAGTAAATACCAAGCCAGCTTAGGGTATGAGACCCTGACTCAAAAGATCAGGGAGTAGAAGGAGAGGAATTCAGGAAGTAACAAATGCAAATGAATGAACAGAATGATAAAATTCAAAGTAGTACAAACACACACACACACACAAAAAAAAAAAACAAAAAAAAAACAAAGTAGTGGGGGTTTTGTTTATGGTACTAAGGATGGACCCTACACACAAATGCTCTCAGACACAACTCTATCAACAGCAAGCTTTTCACTTTTATTTTTGAAGACAGGGTCTCCCTTAAGTTGCCCAGACTGGCGTTGGGCTCACTTTCTATCCTTTATTCTGTCTTTTTGAGACAGGGTCTTCTAGTAGCCTCAGATGCCCTGCAACTCACTCTGTATACCCGACTGGCCTTGACCTCACTCTGATCCCCAGGATTCCCCACCCACCCCAGTGCTGGGATTCAAGATGTGTGCCACTATGCCCAGCATTTTTTGGTTTTTGTCTTTCACTTTTGACCCTCTTCCCTCAGCCTCCCAAGTTAGCTGGGATTACAGGCCTGTGCCACCAAGTCTAGTTTGGCTAATTAATTGTAAGACAGGATTCCCAGAAGGGGCGGATTGGCAGACAAGAGGGTGAGAGGTGCTGCGACTCTTGGGCTGGGCTATTTAGACAAATGAGGATGGATGGTGGCAGGGTAGGGACTGTGTGCTTCAGTTCATGACAGGCCAGGTGCACAAAATAAAACAGCAAAGAAGGTCAGTGGGCATGAGCCTATTCACTGTGTGGCAAGCAGACCAACAGGACTGAGATGAACCAACTAAGAGATGAGATGATAATAACTGAAGTCTTGACAAACCAGCATGGCCATGACAGGTGTGGCCATGACTGATGGATTGTGAACCTACTAAGTGACTTAATGATTAAGAGGGCTTGTGTGCAACAGGGACAGGTGTGGAGGTGCCCCTGCTATAATCCCAGCCCTTCAGAAGGTAGAGGCAGGAGGACTGGGAATTCAGGATCATCCTACATAGCAAGTTTGAGGCTAGCTGGGCTACATAAGACCTGTCTCAAAATAAAATAAAATAAAATAAAATAAAAGGAAAGGAAAGCACAGAGGCATGCAAGCTGAACCCAGTTCACAGCCTAGTAACACGAGGATAGTTCTTTTTTTGTGTTTTTTGAGACAGGGTCTCTCTGTAGCCCCAGCTGGCCTGGAACTAGCTATGTAGACCAGGCTGGACTTGAACTCAGAGATTCACCTGCCTCTGCCTCCCATGTGCTGGGATTAAAGGCATGCACCACTGCACCCAGCTAAAAGAATGCTCTTAATATGTCACTGTGCTTATTTTGTGGTCCAAAGTGCTGTTACACACTATTCATTCACTTCTGACCATTGCATGGACAGAATTAGTACCCTCCCAGGGAAATCCAAGAAACCTTGCCTCTTTCTGCACACCAGGGGCACGGGGCAAACGTTTATTTCTGCTGCCTTCAAAGTTCCACTTGCCCACACATCCAGCTGCTCAACAGCATTCCTGACCCTGCCCTGCAGAACTATGGCTCACTATTTGCCACCTGTACTGGGATGATGCGGCCTGATTCCAAGGCAGATGGTCATGATGGACCCCTGCTTGTACTTACCTGCTTTTGTCCCACCTGCGTGTAGGTCATTCTAGGTAGCACCTACACATGGGGAAAGAAGAGAGCAGCTGGGGACTGCAAGTAGCAAGAGGAGAAGGGGACAGCCGGCCCCAAGCCCCGGGCTGGAATGGAGACGCTGCGGACTGAGGGCAGGTGGAACGGGCAGATGTCCCCCAACGGAGAGACACCCCCCCCACCCGAGGGTGCAGGGAGCGTTCCCTTCCCTCAGTCCTCGGTCCTCCAAGGCGCCTACCTGCGGGGGCAGAGACCACAGGCCCTCGGGACAGCGGGCTCCCGCCTCCTCAGCCGGCTCCGCCGCCACCTGTGGGTCCAAGGCGCAGAGCTGGGCGTTGGCCTCTGCGAGGTGCAGGCCCAGAGTGCGCGGGCGAATGAAGAGGCCTCAGCCGTGCCCTCCCGGTGCGCCACTCCTTCCAGACAAAGTTTTCGCAAAGCGCTCTGAGATCCCGGCCCGAGGCCTTCTCAGCAGCGGCTCGCCTTACCTCGCCGGGACTCGGGAGCCCCGCCAGGACGGCCAGGAGTAGCAGCAGGGGCGCGGCGAGAGGAAGCACCATGTCCCCCGGCCTGCGGCCCAGCCAACGAGCCGCCAGCCACTCGCCAGCCCCGGCCACCCCGAGCCACTTGAGCCCACGTCTACCCCCAGCCCGCCCGCCTACGCCCCGCCCCCGCCGCGCCCCGCCCCGCCCCGCCCCGCCCCCGGCGGGCGAGCGTGAGCGCACGCGTGCTAAGCGCCAAGCGGGAAAGTGTACCAGGCGGCGCCGCCGGGGTCAGGCCTGCAGGACCACCGCCAGCTGAGATTCGTGCCCGCGCCCGCGCAGCCCACCAAGCGCGGCTGCAGCGCCTGAGAGGAGCTTGGAACCCGGGAAAGGGCGGGAAATGAGATTCCCCAAGGACCGGGTGGCCCAGGTGGGGACTTGTGTGCTCTTCTGGCAAATCAGCCTCACACTCACTGTGACCTGCAACTAGCAGGGAGCCAGACTGGAAGTCCGATCTGGACAAGAAAGCGGCCCAAGCCGAGCTCTTCACCTCCTCTCCATCCCATTCCTGCCCTCGTTAACAGGATCTGAGCGCCGCCTCGGAGAGCCCCGAACCCCTACTTACTCCGGGCCCGGATGCCCGGAAAGCCAGGACTCTCCAGGCGACTGCTTTTCCCCACCTTCTCCCTCTTCCTGCTGTCGTTCTTCCCAGAGACACTGGTTGGTCCCGGCGAAACAGGAGTAGCGGTGCGCTGCCTGGCTAGCCTGCCTGCCACAGAGCCCTGCAACCGAACCCGAGTAGGAGGGTTGAGATGTCCAGTCCAAAAGTTTTAAGTAGGAGCCTGCGACGGGGCTCAGCGGGTAAAGGCGCTTGCAGCCAAGCCTGACGATCTAGGTTTAATCCCCCAAACTAAAACCTTGGAAGGAGAGAACCGACTCCCGCAGTTTGTCCTCCTACCCATGTGCCCCATGCGCGCGCGCACCCACAAATATAATTTTTTTTTTTTGTCTTTTTCGAGACAGAGTCTCCCTGTAGCCCCAGCTGTCCTGGAACTCACTCTGTAGACCAGGCTGGCCTTGAACTCACAAAGATCCGCCTGCCTCTGCCTCCCAAGTGTTAGGATTAAAGGCGTGAGCCACGGCACCCGGCCGCCTTAATGTAATTTTTTTTCAAATGTAATTTTTGTATGTGTATGAATGTACTGTCTGCATGTAGGTTTGTGCACCCGTGTCGTGCAATGCTGCGGAGGTCAGAAGAGGGTGTCGGATTCCCCTGAAACTGGAGTTTTCCTGGAATTGGAGTTACAGACGGTTCTCGGTTGCCATGTGGGTGCTGGGGATCGAACCCGGGTCCTCTGCAAGAGCAGTCGCTGCTCTTAACCGCTAGGTCATCTCTCCATCCCCATAAGTGTAATTTTTAAAGATTAAAGTTCGAGAGATGGCCCAGCAGTTAAGAAGAACACCGACTACCCTTGAAGATGACTGGCGTTCGAATCCCAGCACCTACAGGTGGACAGGCTAACAGCTGTCCATAACTCCAGATCCAGGGGATCCGATGCCCTCTTCTGACCTCTATGGGCAGTACACAACACAGGTGCACTTACATGCATGCAGGCAATACAGTCATACACAGAAAATTTTTTAAATGTTAATTAAAGTTGAAATACAGCAAGGGCAGTTGTTGTAGCCATCTCCAAGTACCTTGATTTACAAGGGAGATCCTTGTTCCCCAATCCCTGAATCAATTGCCAGGTGTTAATCTCAGGAAAGAACCACGATGTCTCCTCCCTGCTAGGCATCCCCTAATCTTCCTCAGTGTATTCTGGCGGGCTGGGGGCCCAACTCCGGGAGCCCTTCCTGATAATGGTGGTGATGCCAAACTCCTGGAGATCTTAGCTTGGGGTGGGCTGGGGAGGCCGGGGGTGTCAACGGGACAGCGCTCTGATGCACTGCGGGGAAACCACAGCAACACCCTCCCCCCAGCAAACCTGAGGTTGGGGTGAGACGGCTGCGGTCAACTGCAGACCACCCAAGCTTGCCGCATTACTTGTGCAGCTGAGGGTCCTAACCGAGGTCAGGGAGAGACACTGAGCCCGGGGAGGGAGGGCGATGTGTGGCTCTGGCAGCAGATGCAGCCGCGGGTGGGAATCCTGGAAGCAGCGCGGGTAGCCGTGCGTGCGGTGTTCCCTGCTGGCTTTGTGCTGCTCACGCACACCAATCCCCGGAGGGCGCCTCGACCAGGGTTCCCCTGCCCCACAGATCTCATAGGATGGAGGGCAAGGGCAGGGGACTCCTCCAAGCCTCAGTTCCGGGTCTCCTCAGTTCTTTGCCAACACACCTCCCGCACGGCCTCGCTCCCTCTCCGTGGCCCGAGTTTCGTTCACCCTGTGCCCCTGCTTGTCGCAATCGCTGTACAAAGGGCTGGGGGCGGGCGAGGGGAGCTCGACCCGAACTGGCTGTCTCTGCCGGCCTGCGACCAATCCGGAGCGCGCCCGGCCGCCCGCGCGGGAGGGCGCTGGGCAGCCCCGGCGGCCGGGCGGAGCCGCGGGCAGAGCCGGGAGCTCACCGAGGGGGCCGCTCCGCTCCCCGCCACCGCCCGCAGCCGCGCGCCGGGGGCCGTCCTGCCGCGCCATGCCTCCGTGGGTGGCCGCGCTCGCGCTGCTGCTGGCGGCGCTCGCGCTGCTCCTGCTGTTGCGCCCGCGGCTCCCGGGTCCCGGGAAGCGCGCCGTCGGAGCGAGGACCTGGGTTCAGGACCACGAGGAGCAGGCGGACCTGGTCGGCGGCCGGCGCGAGCCGCTCCCCGGGGGCTGCAGCCTCCTCTGCAAGCCGTCGGCGCTAGCCCAGTGCCTGCTGCGCGCTCTGCGGCGCTCGGCCGCGCTGGAGCCGGGGCAGCGCTCCTGGCTGTCCGGGCCCCACCTACAGACCTTCTGCCACTTCATCCTGCCCGTCGGGCCCGGGCCTGAGCTAGCCCGGGAGTACCTGCAGCTGGCGGACGATGGCCTGGTGGCCCTGGACTGGGTCATAGGACCTTGTACCAGGGGCCTCCGGGTCACCAACGCCGGGGCCCTTCCTGCGGTGCTGCTGGTGATCCCCAATGGGTGGGGGCGTCTCACCCGCAACGTGCTGGGGCTCTGCCTGCTCGCGCTGGAGCGCGGCTACTACCCTGTCATCTTCCACCGCCGCGGCCACCACGACTGCCCTCTGGTCAGCCCCCGGCTCCAGCCTTTCGGGGATCCGTCGGACCTCAAGGAGGCGGTTACTTACATTCGCTTCCGACACCCCGCTGCCCCTCTGTTTGCGGTAAGCGAGGGCTCGGGGTCGGCGCTGCTGCTGTCCTACCTGGGTGAGTGCGGCTCCTCCAGCTACGTGACAGGCGCCGCCTGCATCTCGCCAGTGCTGCGCTGCCGCGAGTGGTTCGAGGCTGGCCTGCCTTGGCCCTACGAGCATGGCTTCCTGCTGCACCAGAAGATCGCCCTCAGCAGGTGGGTAAGGTAAAAAGAGCTCTACAAGCATCCCTGGTATGGAAACAAACCAGTGCGGGACAGTTTGGGCAAAGTCCTGCGACCTTTTCCAAAGCTGTCCAAATCCCATAATCTAGATAGAACCGGGAGAGTAAGCTTCAGAGCCATAGACAGCCTCATGGCATCGGTCAGCATCACCCAGAGCAGGGCCTCCTGCCAGGGCCCCATCGATTGAGCTCAATCCCAGGCGTCCTAGCAACGTGAGTACCTCACCCGTGGCCAGCAGAGGCAGGCACCTGACATTTACCACTGAGCCCATAGCCTGACAGGTCAGCAAACAGGGCTCTGGAAGCAATTGCAGCCAATTATCTGTCCAGAATGTTTACTCTCCGTCTCTGAGCCGGAGGTGGTAGAAATCAGGAATACATCAGCATTTGATTTGTTAAAATTCTTTGAACGTGACAAATATTTTATATATTCCATGGCAAGTACTCAACACTTAATTTTTGTTTTCATGTGAGACAGTCTTATATAGTTCAGGCAGGCCTCAAATTCACTCACTATGTAGGTGAGGATGACAGCGAACCTCAGATTCTTCTGCCTCTTCCTCCCAAGCGCTGAGGTCACAGCTATGAGGTACAGCACACGGCTGCTTTTTTTTTCTTTATTTTTTTTTCACATAAATTTATTTTTATTTTTTTAACAAATCTAGACCCGTGTTCCCGGCACACGGCTGCTTTAAAGAGAAATTTTAACCTTTGAAATCTCCATAAAGGAGAACAATTTAACACCAGGCAAGACTTTTCTACAGAGAAGACTTGAATGATATTTCCAGTCTTTCCTAAGAGGTGGCAAAACGAGGTCAGAGGCATTTTGGCAACAATATGGTATAGCAGAAAGATCTGGAACATGGGGTTCAAACCCTGAATTTCCAGAAAATTAAGCTAATTCCTTTAAGGCTCATATTTCAGTTAAATTCAGTTAAATAATAACCACCTTCACAGGATGGTTATAATCATCAAAGCAAAAGTTTATGGCAATTATGATTCTCTCCTTTTTTTGTGTGTGTGTGTGTGTATTTTTGAGACAGGGTCTCCCTTTAGTCCCAGCTGGCCTGGAGGTCACTTTGTAGACTGGCTGGCCTTGAACTCACAGAGATCTGCTTGCCTCCGCCTCCAGAGTGCTGGGATTAAAAACATGCACCACTTTACCTCCTATTTTGAAAAGGTTAAATCCTGAGGCTGCATCAACAACAGTGCAAAGTACTGTCATGGCAACTCAGGAGGCTGGTGCAGGCCAGGAGTGGGGTGCTCTCCTCTGGCTCTGCTGCCATAGTTACCACTCCAAATGACCACCAACAGTGCCCACACCATCAGGACTATGGAGAAGTATCATTAGGAACAGCATCCCATGGGAGTCTAGAATTGAAAACTCAGGCAAGCAGCATTCGCTGTTTGCAAGAGACACAGATCTAAATTCAACTGACTGAGGGTAAATTAATCTACCCAGAGACCTGCCTACACTGGCCTCCTGATGGCTCTCTCAGGTCCTCTCCAGGAAGCTGGAAATATCGAAGATGTCCCTCTCTCCCAACAAAGTTGTTTGCAGGTCTCTATTTGGGAAACCATCTAGCAAATTATTAGCCCAGTTGTTTTCTTTGCCACCCAGAACTCTCTACGAGCACCTGCCCAGGTGTATGTGATCAAGGTGACACTCGTATGTCACCAGAAGTGTATATCAGCATAAAAACATAAATGCAAAGAATCCAATGTGATTGATCCTAGCACTTGGAAAGCAGAGGTGGGCAGATCTCTGTGTGCCCAAGGGCAGCCTGGTCTACATAGCAAGTTCCAGGCTAGTCAGTGCTATAGCAAGGCCCTGTCTCAAAAATCAGTCAAAACTAAAAAACAAAAACAACTATGACTGATTATGGGATGGAAGTCACCTGCTGGGTTGGATGGTCTGAGGCTGCAAGGGGCCAAGGAGGTAGCAGGTCATAATGAGATCCTTGGAGAGGGCCAAAAGTTGAAGCTGGGAGGAGAGCTGTGCTATCCTTTCAGCAGCCACCAAGTCAAATAGTGCCTCTGGGGCAAATGACAACTGCTGGCCGTGTGGCAGGGAGGGAATGATCACTGTGCGGAGGCCAGACACCTGCATTTTATTTGAAATCTGATCTTATTTTATTTTGTTTTATTGGTCTTTGTGAGAAAGGGTCTCTCTGTAGTTCCAGCTGGCCTGGAACTCACTATGTAGATCAGGGAACTCAACAGAGATCCACCTGCCTCTGCATCTCAAGTGCTGGGCTTAAAGGTGTGCACCACCACACCTGGCTTGAAATCAGATTTGGATCAGAACAACTTACCCCCCTCTCTCTAACATCAAGGTGTCATCACTGCTTCCCTAGAGTCTTGCTGGGCCCAATGTGGTGTGAGTTCCTGTGATGATATCTAGCCTGGGCTAGACCCTCTCATGAGGAGCTTCATGCTAATGCCTGGTCCCACCTAAGATCTCCTATAACTGTCAGCCACAATATGGAAGGGTTTTTTTTCCGCTTGTTTGTTTTTGTTAGGTTTTGTTTTGGTTTGGGTTTTGTTATTTTTGAGAAAGGGTCTCACTACGCAATGCTGTTGACTGGCCTGGAACTCAGAGATCTGCCCACCTCTGCCTTCGGAGTGCTGAATTTAAAGGTGTATACCATTCCATGTGGGTGCTGGGAACAGAACTCCGGTTCTCTGGAAGAGAAGAGAGGGTTTTCAGCCACTGAGCCATCTCTCCAGCTCTATCATTATGGACTTTTTTTTTTTTTTTTTTTTTTTGTCTTTTCGAAACAGGGTCTCTCTGTAGCCCCAGCTGTCCTGGAACTCACTCTGTAGACCAGGCTGGCCTTGAACTCACAGAGATCTCCTGCCTCTGCCTCCTGAGTGCTAGGATTAAAGGCATACACCACCACGGCCGGCTAAGGAGACAGTTCTTAGCCGTCATGTGGGTGCTGGGAATCAAACCTGGGTCCTCTACAAGAGCAGTCGATGCTTTTAACCACTGAACCATCTCTCCAGCCCTATGGAAGTTTTTAAGAGCTTGAAAGAGCCCCAAATTCCGTAGGGCTTTCCTCTGCAGCTCTGCCTGTCATCTGATTTTCTTTTTTTTTTATTTTTAATTTTTTTTGTATGTGTATGAGTGTACTGTCTGCATGTAGGTTTGTGCACCGGTGTCATACAATGCCTCGGAGGTCAGAAGAAGGTCTTGGACTCCCCTGGAAGTGGAGTTCTCCTGGAATTGGAGTTACAGACGGTTCTTGGCTGCCATGTGGGTGCTGGGGATCGAACATGGGTCCTCTGCAAGAGCAGTCGGTGCTCTTAACCGCTGGGCTATCTCTCCAGCCCATGATTTTCTAATTCTTCCTTTCTGCCTCTCCCACTCAACGGGGGCCAGGTATGCCACGGCCCTGGAGGACGAGGTAGACACCAGCAAGCTGTTCCGGAGCCGCTCCTTGCGGGAGTTTGAGGAAATCCTGTTCTGCCACACCAAGAGCTTCCCCATCAGTTGGGATACCTACTGGGACCTCAACGACCCACTCCGGGATGTGGATGAGGCTGCGGTGCCCGTGCTGTGCATCTGCAGCGCTGACGACCCGGTGTGTGGACCCCCGGAGCGCACTTTGCCCGCTGAACTTTTCCAGAGCAACCCTTACTTCTTCCTGCTGCTCAGCAGCCAGGGAGGCCACTGTGGCTTCCTGCGCCAGGAGCCCTTGCCCGCTTGGAGCCACGAGGTCATCTTGGAGTCCTTCAAGGCCTTGACTGACTTCTTCCGAATGGAGGAGAGGATGAAAGGGCTGAGCAGGCACAGAACTTCGTTCCTAGGGCCCCGGCGTCGCTGGGGAGGCCTGCAGAAGCGAGAGGTCTCTCCTTCTTGCAGTCTGGAGGAAACCTTCAGCTGGAAGCGATCTTACACCAGATGAGGCCTGCCTGGGAAGCCGCTGGTCCTGCAAGGAAGACCCAAACCCGGTGTGGAGGAGTCTGAAAAGACTGACGAGTGGTGGTGGATCTCCAGGCCTTTGCCCTGGAATATGCCCTTTCTCTTAAACTGGTCTGTGGAAAAAGCTGGAACTTACAGAAAGCTTGAGCTCAATCCCCTGAGCAGAACTCCTCGGGCTCTGTGAAACACATTCCTGCTCACCCTGGTCACCGTCTCCTGTCACTAGCTTCATAAGCTAAGGAATAGCATTGTTTAAGTCCACCGACTGGAGAGAAAATGCTCTTCTAGCTGTGACTCCAGGAAAGGAGCTGATGCATGTCAGCCGGGTGGCTCTGACCCACTGAAATAATAAGCTCGGTGACTCTGAGTCTCGAGCTGGAGCCACTGGGTGCAGAAAGGACAGGATGTTTGTGTCTCAGTCCCACTTCCCTCATGTGCTCTGCGGTTGTGGCTCTGTGTGAGTTAATGCATCAGCAGCTGGGGAAGCAGGCTCCCAGAGTTGTCTCGCTGTCTCCTGAGTATGAGAAGGCAGCAGAGGCCGGAAGTGCTGGGCTGAGACCAGCTTGATGAGAACCAGAGTCGAGAGAGAGAGAGAGAGAGAGAGAGAGAGAGAGAGAGAGAGAGAGAGAGAAAGAGAGAGAGAGAGAGAGACCCCCTGGCCCTGGGGACTATGGCCCCCTCCCCTGGGAGTTCTAAGCCAGGTCCTCAAGTCCTGCTGGAGCCATCCCTGAGGGGGGCCTTAGGAACAGAAGGTGCTGCTGTCCACGGAGGGTTTAAAGGTGCTATTAGACCCCGGTTCAGCCAGACCAGGCCTGATGCTTCCCTCCTCCCGCCAGTTCTGATTCAGGGGATGCTCCCCTCCAGAGCCCCCCCCCCCCATCAGAGCTGCGTATCTCCTGAAGTCTGAAAGGTGTAAGTAAGCCTTGAAACCAGATCTTTGGTTCCTTATTCCTCTTTCTTATGCCACTAGCTTCTTGATTTCCAGAGCCAAGAGAGACAGATCTGGGACCAGACGAAACTAAAGCACCACGAGCCTGACCAGCGCTGACGCAGAGATTCATGAATGTCTCACGTGACCATGCTTTGTCTGCTTAATTATTCAAAAGGCAGAAAAGCTGCTTTCTGGATCAGGCCACTCAGCAACAAAGTGGGCATTGGGCTTTCCAAGGAATAATGCTGAACACAGAGCAAAAGAAGGTACAGTGTGGATTGACATCCTATGTTGGATTAAGTCACTAAAATTTTTTGACAGTAGATCTGGTTGCATGTGTGTTAAGATTCAAAAATTAGGGGCTGGAGAGATGATTCAGGGGTTAAGAGCATTGGCTGTTTTTGCAGAAGTCCGGGATTTGAATCTCAGTACCCATATGGTAGCTAACAACCATTTATAACTCCAGTTCCAGGGAATCTGACCCCTTCTGTCCTCTTCCAGCATTGCACAACATGTGTGCACTTACATACGTGCAGGCAACACTCATACACATAAAATAAAAATTAATTTTTTTACAATAGCTAAAAACTAGAAATATTTGATTAATTTTGATAAAATACTAGATACAGTACATTCAGTATGCCACTTTGTTGCAGAAATTAGCACCAGTTGATGGTTGAAATTACATAAAATCACAGAGTTCATCAAATATACCCATATTTTGGTTGTATTAAAAATAAACAAAAACTAGCAGGGTGCCAGGTATGCACACCTTTAATCCTAGCACTTGGGAGGCAGAGGCAGGTGGATCTCTGTGAGTTCAAGGCTAGCCTGGTCTATAGAGTGAGCTCCAGGCCAGCCGGAACTAAAGGGAGACCCTGTCTCATAAATACCAAAATAAATAAGTAAATAAAATAAACAAAAACTAATATGAATAAATGTTACCAGGTTTGTTAAAAATAAATTTTTTAAAAATTCAAGACTGGGGGCTGGAGAGATGGCCTAGCAGTTAAGAACTCCAACTGCTCTTGCAGAGGACCCAGGTTCGATCCCCAGCACCCACATGGCAGCTGAAAACCATCTTTAACTCCAGTTCCAGGGGAATCCAACACCCTCTTCTGACCTCCTCGGCATTGCACGACATGGGTGCACCAAGCTACATGCAGACAATACATTCATACACATATGAAAATAAATTTAAAAAATGTTTAAAAAAGGGCTGGAGAGATGGCCTAGCGGTTAAGAGCGCCGACCGCTCTTACAGAGGACCCGGGTTCGATCCCCAGCACCCACATGGCAGCTGAGAACCGTCTGAAACTCCAGTTCCAGGAGAACTCCAGTTCCAGGGGAATCCGAGACCCTCTTCTGACCTCCGCGGCATTGCACGACACGGGTGCACACACCTGCATGCAGACAGTACATTCATACACATACTGAAATTAAAAAAAAAAAAATGTTTAAAAAAATTTTTTTTAATTCAAGACTGGCCAGGTGTGGTGGCACACACCTTTAAATCCATCACTTGGGAGGCAGAGGCAGGCGGATCTCTGTGAGCTCAAGGCCAGCCTGGTCTATAGAGTGAGCTCCAGGCCAGCTGGAACTAAAGGGAGACCCTGTCTCAAAAAAAAAAAAAACAAGAAAAAGAAAGATCTGGGTATAGCGGCCCCGCCTTTAATCCCAGCACTCGGGAAGCACAGGCAGGCAGATCTCTGTGAGTTCAAAGTCAGCCTGGTCTACATAGTGAGTTCCAGGCCAGCTGGGGCTACAGGGATACCCTGCCTCAAACCCCCCAACATCCCCCCGCACCGGGCTGGAGAGACGGCCTAGCGGTTAAGAGCGCCGACCGCTCTTGCAGAGGACCCGGATTTGATCCCCAGCACCTACATGGCGCTGAGAACTGTCTGAAAATTCCAGGAGAACTCCAGTTCCAGGGGAATCCGACACCCTGCTTCTGACCTCTGCGGCATTGCACGACATGGGTGCACAGACCTGCATGCAGACAGTACATTCATACACATACAGAAATAAATAAAATTAATAAAAATAATTTAAAAAACACCCCCCCAAAAAATGAAAAAAAAAA
>VZQC01000356.1:2828543-2901993 GCA_009823505.1 Rhizomys pruinosus
CTGATCTTTTCGAGACAGGGTCTCCCTGGAGCTCTAGGCTGTCCTGAAACTCACTATGAAGACCAGGCTGGCCTTGAACTCACAAAGATCCGCCTGCCTCTGCCTCCCAAGTGCTAGGATTAAAGGCGTGCGCCACCACGCCCGGCAGAAGTCACTTTTTAAATCTAAACAATTATCTTTTAAATCTAACCAATGGAAAGAAGTTTTTTTTTTTCTGTCTTTTTGAGACAGGGTCTTCTTGTAGCCCCAACTGGCCTGGAGCTCACCACACCCAGCAAGAAGTTATCTATTTTAGGCTCACAAACAGCAAAGTGACTTCCAAGAGATTTTTATTCCAAAATCAACATCCCAAGACTTGATATGAGGTGTTCCCAGGGCCATGATTTCAGGTTTGGATGACCCTGCTCTGCCTACTCTTGTTCTTCTTGGTCAAATACAAAACACTGAAAAAACTTCCAGCCAATTATAATCTACACAACATTCAATTGTCTAAGGCACATCCTCCTGTTGTGAAAGAAATCATCTTGCTTCTTCGCTTCTGGCTCCTCCTCCCCCACATTTCTCTACTAACATTCTTTCATCATTTCTGAGCAGGAGAACTAAAAAGGAACTAAACTAGAAAGAAGCTGTTCCATTGCTGGCGAACCACAGCATGGTGTAAGGCGTGGTAAGGGAGAATTACTGCATCTGGCCTCCCGCCCCACCCCCACATCTGGGACAGTAGGGATTTCAGTTAATCAGGGTCCCGCTGTCCCATGTCCCCTCTGATCATTCAGAACTAATGGCAAAATGGGAAGCAGCCTAGTGATTTTTCAACCCTAAGGCTTAAAGTGTCCCTAATGGGTAATTTTTCTAGACCAGATACCACAGGACACTGCTTCTTCAAGAGAATAGCTCTGAGAGTAGTGACTGGTTTTCCTTTTTATAGAAGAGAGTTTGCTGGGGAGGGGAGTATACATCCTGTACAGTGACTTTTCCTTTTTTGTGGACTGGCGGTTAAACCCAGACTTTACTCGTACTATGGAAGCATGTTGCCATGGAGCTAACCCTCCTCCTTGAAGCTGCTCTCAAAGCTCCCAGAGGAATTGCAGAGTGGCCCTTGTTCAGGTTTCTTGAGCCCCAAGCCTCAATGGTTTACCCTAAAACATGCCTCCTTCCTGCTCCTTGCACGGGGTGTGCTCAGCTCAATCTCCAGGAGCGATCATTTTTTCAATAGCATTCACAAGACCCTGGGTTCAAGCCCCAGCATTATATAAACTGGGTATGATGGCACGCACCTGTAATCTCAGCATTGGGAAGTGGAAGCAGGAGGATGAGAAATTCAAGGTTGTCCTTGCAAGGCTACAGAATGAGGTCAGCCTGGGCTATTCAAAACCCTGCCTACAAACAAACAAAAAAAGGTAGAAAAAGACTAGACTTAAAGCATCATTTTTGCCAGGAAGCATACTTCCTGTTGAAGCCGGGAAGGTTTTGGTGATCCTATCCTGTTTTGATGAACAGCTAATCATGACTAGCAAGAGGAGACTCAGGCACACTCTTCTGAGAAGGCATGGTTCCTTAACAAAAAGGCCAGTTCTGAGTTTGAGGAAGCAAGACAACAAAATAAAACCAACTCCTAAGAAAAACCCCCAAGGTAGTTTCCCTGTGGTCGGTCTTCGTGCAGATCCTTTCTGAGCTCCCGACTTCCTTTTCTGCCTTCTGGTCTGTTCTTTCCTCAGCAGCGCCTTCAGATGGAGAAGGAAGAACAAAAGCCAAGGACATAAGGGAGACATTATCTTGCGAGTGCAGAACGAGCCTGGTGAGGGGGCTAGAGACAGAAAGATCAGAAATACAGGGCTAGTCTTAGCTAGCCATAGCTAGGAGACCACATCTCAAAACAAAACAAAACAAAACAAAAAAACCCAAATAAGTAAGTGGAGACTGAGCCCTCAGCCAACTGCCCCTGAGGCTTTGAGTTCTGTGGCGTTGTCACCTCTGCTAGCAAGTCTGCTAAGGGGCTACGGAGGTGGCTCAGTGGGCAATGTGCTTGCCACACAAGCATGGGTGCACGGCTGGCTCCAGGTAAAACCCTGCATCTGTCACCTCAGATGCTGAGGGCCAGACGTGGGGGCAGAGATGGGCACAGATCTCCAGAGTTTGCTGGTGAGCCAGTTTAGACAATCGGCAAGCTCCAGCTTCCATGAGACCTTGTGTCAGTAAGACAGAGAGCATGGAGCAAGAGACCGGAAACTAACCACTGGCCTCCATGTGTACCTGCACACACGCACGCACACACACACACACACACATATATATATATAGAGAGAGAGACAGACAGACAGACAACCGAGACAGAGAGAGACAGACAGAGACTGTGCTAAGCTATAACAATTCTCATAAAGACTTAGGCCAGGTGTGATGGTGGAGGCCTTAAATCCTAGGCTTGAGAGGCAGAGGCAAGTAGACCTCTGTAAGTCTGAGACCAACCTGGTCTAACTAACTAGAGAGTTCCTTCTAGGCCTTCAGTTCAGACAGAGAGCCATAGTGAGCTTGTCTTAAAAAAAAAAAAAAACTGGGCATGGTGGCAACACGCCCTTAATCCCAGCACTGGAAAGGCAGAGGGAGGTGGGCAGATCTCTGTGGGTTCAAGGCCACTCTGGTCTACATAGTGGGTTATAGGGCAGCTGAGGCTAAAGGGAGACCCTGTCTCAAAAAGATACACACACACACGACTTAGTACTTATATATAGGTTTCAAAGAGGTTTGGCTAGAGACAAAGCACCAATTTTTTGAGAAGACAGTATCTGTTCTGTGTAAAGACATCCTTTCTGACCTGAATACTGTTTAAAAAGAGGTCCTAACACAGGTTAGGTTATGTATATATTTATATACATAAATATACTTTATGTATAACCTCAAAACCACCTGTATCACAAACTCCTCTGTATTCATCTTCCACCCAAACCACAAAATCCTTTGTCAGCCAGACACCCTGAGAAGTGCCAAGGTATCTTCCTCTAGAGAGCAATAAGCACATACTTGGGTCACTTTGCTACAACCTGGTAACAATACCAATAAGGAATATTTGTAATTTCATACTCAAGCCACAGGACTAACATCGGAGATTTTTCAGTAGTTATCACAACTTGCTCTTCGTAAGGTTTGAGAAGTCATACCTATGGAGTCTGCATGCCCAGAAATGGAATGAATGCCTCCAAAGCAAGTCCCATGTTTTCAGTGAGCTCTTTATGCTAAACTAGTCTTTTGTCATAGCATGAAGTGGAAAAATGCTGAGACCTGAGGGTGGCCTAGGTCACATTGAAGGCTTTTTTTTTTTTTAGTTATATGTAGCCTAGGGTGTCCTTGTACTCAGCATGTAACAAAGGAAAATCGTGAACTCCTGGTCCCTGGTCCTCCTGCGTCCACATCCCAAATGCTATTACAAGTATGCTCAGGAACAAATTATGTATTTGTTTTGTTCTGTTTTGGAGACAGGGTCTTCCTGTATCTCCAGATGGCCTGGAA
The DNA here is from genome assembly GCA_009823505.1 of Rhizomys pruinosus. Lineage (NCBI taxonomy): Eukaryota > Metazoa > Chordata > Mammalia > Rodentia > Spalacidae > Rhizomys > Rhizomys pruinosus. The sequence continues at coordinate 2,832,048 of VZQC01000356.1, forward strand.
CTCATGATGTAGACCAGGCTGGTCCCTTGATCTCACAGAGATCTGCCTGCCCCATGCCTCCTGAGTGCTGGGATTAAAGATATGTGCCACTGTGCCCAGCAAAAAATATGCTCCAGAAGATTTAAAAATTAGAGAGTTGTACCAGGGGCTGGAGAGATGGCTCAGTGGTTAAGAACAGTGGGTGCTCCTGCAGAGGACCTGAGTTCTATTCTCAGCACCCACAGGGCAGCTCACAACTCCAGTCCCAGGGGCTCCCCCACCCTCTTCTGACCTCTGAGGGTACTGGATGACATTGGTATGCTTACATGCACACAGACAATACATCATACACATGAAATAATAATATTTTTTGTCTTTTTTAAATTTATTTCTGTACGTGTATGAATGTACTGTCTGCATGTAGGTTTGTGCACCCGTGTCGTGCAATGCCGTAGAGGTCAGAAGAAGGTGTCAGATTCCCCTGAAACTGGAGTTCTCCTGGAATTGGAGTTTCAGACAGTTCTTAGCCGCCATGTGGGTGCTGGGGATCAAACCCGGGTCCTCTGTAAGAGCGGTCAGCGCTCTTAACTGCTAGGCCATCTCTCCAGCCCTGTCCTTTTTTTGTTTTTGAGACAGGATCTCCCTGTAGCTCCAGCTATCCTGGAACTCAATATGTAGACCAGGCTGGCCTTGAACTCACAGAGATCCATCTGCCTGCCTCTGCCTCCTGAGTGTTGGGATTAAAGGCATGTGTCACCATGCTTGGCTTAAAAAAATATTAAAAAAAAAAAACCTAAGAGAGGGGAGGGAGAAACAGGGAGAGGGAAAAGGAGAGTGGGAAAGAGAAGAGGAGGAGGAAAGGGGGAGGGAAAAAGGGAGAGGGAGGGGAGGGAAGGAGGCAGGGAGGAAGGAAGGAAGAAATAAACAAAAATCTCAAAGATAGGTCTCCTGTCTCTCCAGTCTTGCCCTGTAATAAGGCAATACCTTGTTTTTTTTTAATTTTTTTTATTATTATTTATTTATTTTTGTATGTGTATGAATGTACTGTCTGCATGCAGGTCTGTGCACCCGTGTCGTGCAATGCCGCGGAGGTCAGAAGAGGGTCTCGGATTCCCCTGGAACTGGAGTTCTCCTGGAATTGGAGTTACAGACGGTTCTTAGCCGCCATGTGGGTGCTGGGGATCGAACCCGTGTCCTCTGCAAGAGCGTCGGTGCTCTTAACCGCTAGGCTATCTCTCCAGCCCCATAAGGCAATACCTTGTAGTTGAATAAAATCTCTCTTCAAATTGTTTGCCTCTGAGTAAGAAATAAATTGCAGCTCCCCACAACACAGGAGTGTTATTAGTTCTTAAACTGGTTAGACACAAATTCATGTGTGGTGTTCTGGTAGCTCACAGTGCATGCTGGCGCATGCCTTGAAATCCCAGGACCCAGGAGGCAGAGGCAGAGGCAGAGGCTGGTGGCTCTAGTCTGAACTCTGCTGTGTACTCCCCACAATGTGTGTGCTCTGGTCCTTGCCTTCCTCCTGTAACGCCAGCCTGATGTTTTTTTTGTTTGCTTGTTTGTTTTTTGGTATTTTTGAGACAGGGTCTCCCTTTTAGTACCAGGTGTCCTGGAGCTTGCTCTGTAGACCAGGCCGGCCTTGAACTCACAGAGATCCACCTATCTCTGCCCCCCAAGTGCTGGGATTAAAGGCATGCGCCACCATGCCTGGCAGCCTGATGTTCTTTAATAGCAGCCCCATTTAATCAGCCACTAGGCCTCCTGCTCTGGGCTGCTAATGTCATCATTTTCATTTTTGTTAATTTTATTTATTTATTTATGTGTATGAATGAACTGTCTGCATGTGGGTTTGTGCACCCGTGTCGTGCAATGCCGCGGAGGTCAGAAGAGGGTGTCGGATTCCCCTGGAACTGGAATTCTCCTGGAATTGGAGTTACAGACGGTTCTCAGCCACCATGTGGGTGCTGGGGATTGAACCTGGGTCCTGTGTAAGAGCAGTTGGTGCTCTTAACCTCTAGGCCATCTCTCCAGCCCCAAATGTCATCAAGTTTAAAATGAATGATCCGCCAGGATCTGGAGGCGCAAGCTTTTAATCCCAGCACTAGGGAGGTAGAGGTAGATGGATCTCTGTGAGTTCAAGGCCAGCCTGGTCTACAGAGCAAGCTCCAGGACAGCTGGTAATAAAAGGGAGACCCTGCCTCAAAAATACACACACACAAAAAAGGAAAAAACTAAAAAGAAAAAAAAAATGATCTTGGGAAAAGCCAGGTGTGGTGGTACATTCCTGTAATCCTAATCCTCAGGAGGCTGACATAGGCAGAATCTGAGTTCAAGACCAGCCTGTTACATAACAAGCCCACCTGAGAGGTATTTTATTATTTGTCCCATAGGAAAATACTGAAACCATGTATAAGCCTTAATCTGTAAAATCTGACAGAAAACAGGGTGTCATAAAAGGATGCAGATGCCACTTTTAATTCTTCAACCAGAGTTCAAAGACCTCTAAGGAAGTTGCTCCTACTTCCAAACCAGACACACTGAAAATACATTGTTTCACATTGGTTCATTTTTTAACCAAAACTGTGTGTGTGTGTGTGTGTGTGTGTGTGTGTGTGTGTGTTTATTGTTTTTTTGAGACAGTATCTCCCTATAGCCCCAGGTAGACTGGAATTTACTATGTAAACCAGGCTGGCCTTGAACTCACAGAGATCCGCCTGCCTCTGCCTCTCGAGTGCTGGGATTAAAGGCGTGCGCCACCATGTCTGGCTCCAAAAATGTGTTTCTAATAGATTGAAGTGTGTTGAGGTGTGGCTTTTATTATTATGTGTGTGAAGTTATGCCCCTGTGTAGGTGCCTGTGTCTGCCCATGGGGAGCCAGTGATGCCCACTGGGTATCCATCACTCTTCACCTTAAGACAGGATCACTCACTGAACCTGGTGCTCACCGATTGGCTAGGCTGACTGAACAGTGAGCTCCAGGGATCCTCCTGTCTCCACCCACCAGGTGCTGGGATAAAGAAAGATGCAGGACACCACTATGTCCAGCTTCTATGTGGGTACTAGGGATCCAAACTTGGTTATCATGACTGGAGCTCATGCACTCTATTCACGGAGCCAGCTCCTTAGCTCCTAGACATGTGGCTTTTGAGATGTCACAGTCAGTGATGGGGCCAAAACTAGAGAACCCAAACCAGAGTTGTTTGTTATGTGTGCATGCATGTGGAGGTCAGAGGGCTAATCTCAGGTGATGCTTTTCTTTTTCTTTTTTTTGAGACAGGGTCTCACATAGCCCCGATTAGCCCTGAACTCACTATGTAGTTCAAGTGGAGAATAACCTTGAGCTTCTGATCCTCTGGCCTCCATCTACTTCCCAACTATTGGGATTATAGGCATGCACCATCATACCTGGTTTATGTGGTGCTGGTAATGGAACTCAGGGCCTTCTACACACTATGGAGGAACCAACTGAATTACATCCCTAGCCCCACCCTCCCAGACTGGCCTTGGCTTTGCAAGTAGGCTAGGCTTGGGGCCAGTGAGCCCCAGGGATCTACCTGTCTTTTTCCCTCGCACTGAGATTACAAGTGCATGCCCACCACCATTTTTTAAAATATTTTATTTGTATTTAATCTGTATGAGTGTATTGCCTGCATGTGAGCAAACCCCTGTCATGCATGCCTGTGAAGGTCAGAGGAGGACATCAGATCCCCTGGAACTGGAGTTTCAGATGGTTGTTAGCCACTATGTGGATGCTGGGAACAGAACCCAGGTCCTCTTCAAGAGCAGTCAATGCTCCTAACTGCAGAGCCCTCTCCAGCCCTTTTCTTTTCTTTCTTTTTTTTTTTTTTAATATATTTGGTCTTTTGAGCAGGGTCTCCCTGTAGCCGAAGCTGTCCTGAACTCACTCTGCAAATCAGGCTTGCCTTGAACTCACAGAGATCTGCCTGCTTCTGCCTCCCAAATGCTAGGATTAAAGGTGTGCACCACCACACAAAATTTGTATTTTAAACTCTTGATTTGTTTCACATTCAGGCAGAAATACTGAAGAACCGATCTAGGTTGTTACATAATTTGACAGGAGCAAATTCAGTACCGTATAAGTGTTAATATCCAATGGGTCAATACCAACATTTTAGGAAAGTGCTGTCACTTTTTTTTTTTTTTTTTGGTCTTTTTGAAACAGGGTCTCCCTTTAGTCCCAGCTGGCCTGAAGCTTGCTATGTAGATCAGTATAGCCTTGAACTCAGAGATCCCCTTGCCTCTGCTTCACGAGTGCTGGGATTAAAGGCAGGCACCATCACACCCGGCACCACTTTTCTAACAGTACTGTAGTTAATATGGTAGATATTCTGAAATATACTTAAGAATGATACAATTTGGGGAGCTCTGGGGCTGGAGACATGGCTCATTGGTAAAGAACACTGGCTGCTCTTGCAAAGGACCCAGCTTTGAATCCCATTACCCATCCCTAATTCCACTTCCAGGGGTTCTGACGCCTTCTTCCTGGGCATTGCACATCACAGGTGCACTTAGACACATGCAGGGAATAGACTCATGCACATAAAATTAATTTTTTTTTTTTTTTTTTTTTTTTTTTAGGAAAAGGGTTTCCCTTTTTTTCCAGGACAGCTGGGACCTGGTCTGTAGACCAGGCTGGCCTTGAACTCACAAAGATCCGCCTGCCTCTGCCTCCCGAGTGCTAGGATTAAAGGCGTGCGCCACCACGCCCGGCTTTTTGTGTCTTTTTTAAATTTTATTTTGTGTGTGTCTTTTTGAGACAGGGTCTCCCTGTAACCCCCAGCTGGCCTGGAACTCACTCTGTAGACCAGGCTGACCTTGACCTAACAGAGATTCTGCCTCCCAAGTGCTGGGATTAAAGGCATGCACCACCACACCCAGCAATAACAATTTTTTAATTAAAAATTTGGAAACATCTTCTTTACTCCCTGACATCTTGGTGGCTACTCTTAGCTGGGGGCTATCATGCTCCTAAGGCAAGAAGCGGGTGGCTTGCAAAGATGGAAAAAGTCTCTGGGGTTAATCAATTCTAGGTTCCAACCTGTTATGAAAAGTGGAAAATATGTGCTTGGGGCATGAACAGACTCTGAAGGTGATCAGATAGGGCAAAGCCAAATTGCTCATCCTCAACTGTCCAGCTTTAAGGAAATCTGAAATAGAAAATACTGTGCCATGTTGGCAAAAACTAGTGTCCAGCACTAAAGTGGCCATACTACTGAACTGGGCACAGTATGTGGAAAATATACACTGGCTTGTCACTGATCCACGGTGATTTCTGATGCCTTTAGAAGCATGCCAGAACAGTGGTGAAAAAGCAAACCTTGAAAATTCCTCTTTAATGAAAATTTGCAGGAGCTTACTGTGTGTTTAAAGAAAGAAGCCAGGAGTGGAGACAGATTACTTTAATCCCAGCACTTGGGAGTTCAAGGCCAGCATGCTCTACATAGTGAATTCTAGGCCAGCTGGGGCTACAGGGAGACCGTCTCAAAAAGACCCCACTCCCCAAAAAAGAAAAAGCCGTGGTGGTGGATTCCTTTAAGCCCAGCACTTGGGCTTTGAGGCCAGCCTGGTCTACATAGGGAGTTCCAGTTATCAGTGGGGGCTACAGGGAGACCCTGTCTCAAATAGGCAAAAAAAAAAAAAAACAAAAAAAAAAAAAAATACATTTTTAATTACATGTGGTGTTTTGCCTGCATGTTTGTGTACCATGTAAGTGCAGTGCTTTGTGGCATTGAAGAGGGTGTTGGATCTCAGGGAACTGGAGTTACAGACATCCTCTGCAAACACAGCCAGGCCTCTTAATGCTGAGCCATCTCTCTAGCCCCCTCTTTTATTATTATTTTTTATTATTTTTTTTTGTCTTTTTGAGACAAGGTCTCCCTTTAGCTCCAGCTGGCCTGGCACTCACTTTGTACACCAGGCTGGCCTTGAACTCACAGAGATCCACCGGGCTCTGCCTCCCAAGTGCTGGGATTAAAGGCATGTGCCACCATGCCTGGCTAATTTTTTAACACAAGGTCACTAAGTTTTCCAAGCTGGCCTTAAACATTCCATCCTTTTGCCTCAGTCTCAAGTAGCTGGCAGGTCTGTGACATGAGGCGTGGCTTAAGTATTATTTATATTTATATTTTTTTCTATATTTTTCTTTTCTTTTTGTTTTTTTTTTTTGTTTTGTTTTTTTGCCTATTTTGAGACAGGGTCTCCCGGGAGCCCCCACTGATAACGGTGGGGAACTCCCTATGTAGACCAGGCTGGGCCTCAAAGCCAAGTGCTGGCTTAAAGGAATCCCACCACGGGCTTTTTTCTTTTTTGGGGAGTGGGGTCTTTTTTGAAAAGCGGTCTCCCTGTAGCCCCAGCTGGCCTAGATTCACTATGTAGAGCATGAGCTGGCCCTTGAACTCCCAAGTGCTGGATTAAAAGTNGTCTTTTCGAGACAGGGTCTCCCTGTAGCCCCAGCTGTCCTGGAACTCACATTGTAGACCAGGCTGGCCTTGAACTCACAAAGATCCGCCTGCCTCTGCCTCCCAAGTGCTAGGATTAAAGGCGTGCGCCACCACGCCCGGCCAAAAATAGTATTCTTTTAAAACTTAAAAGAGGGTCAGCAAGATGGCTCGCACTTGCTGCCAAGCTCGAGGTTGATCCCTGGGACTCACATGGTAGAGAAGTAACGTCTATGGTTATTCTCTAACCTTTCATGCACCCATACACAATCAACACACATAACAAAAACTTAAAAGGGCTGGGTGAAGCCTAGTATGCTCAATACCATAGATTAAATTCCCAGCACCACCATCACAAGCGTACAAACAAAAAATAAATAAAAAATATAGTGGCTGGAGAGATGGTGCAAAGGTTAAGAATGCTCACTGCTCTTGTTCTGGGCACCCACTTGATGGCTCACAACCTTCATAACTCCAGCTCCAGGGGACCCAACACTGTCTTCTGTGGGCACCAGGTGCACACACAGTGGACATATACGTATGCAGGCCAACACTCATACACATAAAATAAATTTTTTAAATCTTTTAAAAATGAAACAAAATCCCATAAATGGCTGGGAGTGGTGGCATACATCTAGCACTATACCAGAGGTTCAGTAACTCTACAAGTTAGTGAGCTGAAATTATCTAATAGGAACGTAATTACTTGAAAAAAACTAAGCAGACACTCTGTGTACTAAAATTACTTTATTACAGTTGATTTTTTAAACATTTCCTTTGCTATGATACAAAGGATACTTACAAACAAAATATTACATATGACCTGTTTTCGTTCTTATGTTCTGACAACTTGGTAACAGCTTTAAATGCACAATCTATACAATTAATACAAGTTATATATGAACTATAAGGTATGCTGAACCAGAAGAATACTGACAATATACTGTACAATAAGCCTTACCAGTTAGTGCTGTGGACCATTGCTACCAAAAGGAAAATGCACATCTGCACAGTCACCTTTACCAGCTGGTGCTGACAGTGGAGAGGCTTCTTCCTCATTGCAACCCTTGGCAAGCCTCCACTGTGGGTGTCTGTTTGGGCTAAAAACAGGACTGGGTTTATTTAAAAAAAAATTAGTCACTGTTAAAGTGTTAGAACACTACACTTTCACTATGATAATCTGTTGAAAAAAAATTCCACCCCAGTTTTAAAAGACCACAAGTCCTTTGTCCACTATGAAAACCCTACAGGCTCAAGGGCTTTAGGAGAAGATGAAGGCTGCCAAAAAAGGAGGCAAGAAACCAAGCCAAAATCTAGGTCTCGCAAAATCATCATTTTTTCCCTTCACCAAAGGGAACTAGAAATGTACATATTCATTGATGAACCTCAATGATAACTCAGTTAGCTGATAACCCTCATTTGACCTGGACCGACTGGTGGAAATAAACCAAAACAGGCTGTGGATAACGTATGTCACATTCTGAACAGAACATCTTGCTATTTAAAATGTTCCCTCCAGCCACCAATGTTGGTCCTGGACTGTGACAGGTGTGCATTCATCTCTCAATGGTCTACTCAGAAATGATAAGGTTACAGCTTTTTTTTTTTCTTTCTTTTTTAAATAAAAAAAGCAATTGACTGAAGCATTTTTCCCCCAGGTAAATAGCAAAAATAAAAATAAAAACCAACCCTGGCATTTGCACAAATAATGCAAATGGAGTGATATGGCCTTTAAGAGGTTAGTAGAAAGACCGAAGTGAAGAAAATCCAGAGAAAATGATGTATTAATTTCCTTCTTTTAAAAATTTCTACATGTGCAAAAAAATCATGCTGCTTGAGGAAAACAAAAGAAAATGAGTAAATAAAACTAAAAATATAAATAACATTTGGATGACTTGGTAAAAGCAGAAACCAACCTGGGTTACAAAAGGATTATACATTCAAGATGCTTTTAAACCCAGTGGGATAACTTATGTTAAAACTGTGTTAATAGTTAACTTTAAAAATCTCAAGTTTGTTTTTAAATCTTCACAATACAAGCAAAGCTGTTTTAAAATATACACTATACATAGTCTCATAGTCTCTCCAACCTCATTAATGCGCATTAGGCTTTTTCATATACTAAAACAAGGAGGTTCTCAAAGCTAAACTGCTTATGATAACCTGCATTATTTAAATGTTTTAAGTGGGTTAAAAACTTTTTCACACTTACATAAATAGGATTTAGCAACACAAGTGTTAATTTAAAAAACTCTAAATTTACAAATAATCAGGTTGGAACAGCCTAGGGAAGTTATGTGCACTATATTTTAAAATGTTATTTACATCAGACCATTGTTTTGTAAAAATTTCCCTAAAAAATTTAAAAAAAAAAAATCTGGAGAAGCCGGGCGTGGTGGCGCATGCCTTTAATCCTAGCACTCAGGAGGCAGAGGCAGGCGGATCTTTGTGAGTTCAAGGCCAGCCTGGTCTACAGAGTGAGTTCCAGGACAGCTGGGGCTACAGGGAGACCCTGTCTCGAAAAGACAAAAAAAAAAAAAAAATCTGGAGAATTAACCTGTTCTAAGCTAGCAAAGGATCATAAAAAGAAAATTATTCCCTAATAGAAACCCCACACATCCCTCTTTACTTGGATTTCACTCTATGAAGCCACTGTGACTCTAAGAGGCTCATCTGCTAAGTGTCAAGATACACGTAGTAAAACAGCTTCCTAGATAAATTACTGGCCAAGTGGATTTTGAAAAAAAGTGTTTTCCCACCTTATATCTCTGGCTTGGATTATTTGGGGACACATGTACTTAACTGGGACAATTGAAGTAGGCACAATTCCCATTTAATGTGAAATAAAAGGCCAAAAAAAAGGTTGTTAAGTAGAAGGGTTGATGGTTTCTGTGAATATGAAATGTGAGGAAGGACAACAGCACATCTGGGACAGGCAGCAAGGCAGCAGTGTGGTACTATCCCAGGGGCAACCAACAGCTTGATAAACTAAACATACCTGTTTATGACCACCCTGAAGGGTAAAATGGGTCCTAACACCCACTACATTACTTGAGATGTGCCGGATGGTCATAGAGACCAGCCCCAAACTGCAGACATTAGGCAGCTGCATCTTTTAAAATGACATAATTCTCACGATGACCATGTGCAATTTATAGTAACAACCTTCATGCCGAGGCAATGTATTTGAGGGCTAAGAAAAAGCAAAATGTGCCACTGAGAGAAACCTGTTTCCATATAACTGGTCTTCATGCTTTCAAGTGGCTCTATTATACCTTGGATACTAAGCCAAGCCATGCAAAAGCAAAGAGTACATACTTTTCATTAACATTGGTATCTCATTCCTAAACCACTGACTTCAAAGTTGCCATAGAAACATATAACACAATACTGGAAGCATACAATTGAGGGTTCATGGATTTTTAAGAAATGCATTTCCCTCATCTATGTTCACCAGTCTTTAATATCTTAGCTACAAGGCGTATCAGAGGGAGGGAGGTTAAGTGGGGTAATGTCTAGGGAACATATGTAATTCTGGAAATAGGAAAAATGTTCCAGAAATGGGTCAATGTGCCAGCAATAAGCATAGTTCATTTCATTTGAAAATTCAGTTAAAGAGCCCATAAACAGTCCCAAACCATAATGGTATCACCTGCGTAATTTACATAAACATTAACACACTTGCACTTTATAGACAAAACACTCTGTAAACATGGCCACTGGGGAAGGGAAGACTCCCTACACCTCACTCATGACTGAGGACATGTAATCACCATATTAAATAAAATTACTTAGCTTCAGAAGATTTCAAACCTGACCAATGATTAAGCTTCATTTCCGCCTGTTTAACAACATTTAAGCATTAATTCTACAAATGTTAGCTAGGATGGTTTCAGGGTTAGATGCTAGAACCACAACTAGCAATGATAGCAACTCCTCTCTAGCTGGCACTGACCTATAAACTTTAGTACAAAACCAAAAAAATACAGAAACTAGGTCAATTTGTTAGCTACATATTTACAGATAATTACATAGTTTTTCCACTCATAATTATTAAAAAATAACTACAAGTTAAAGGAAACTGTGCAGGTTGAATTACCCGTACTTTGTGTGTGGGGGAATTCTTGAGCATCAAGACACCCTTTTTCATTCATTCAGAAATCTTACCATCTCTCCACTTTTCCAAGGCAAATTACCTACAGATGTTAAGATTATTATATCCAGTGGGCATCCTGCTGGAGAGGATTAACCTTTTCCTCTATTAAAGAACCCCTATATAAGCAAAGCAAAACAGAACAAAACCCAATACACTCACACACACACACACACACACACACACACACACACACACCTCTGAAACTTGGATTGCTGGGAAACAGTTAACACAGACAGTGACATAGTATATAGTACATGGCTCCCCAGTTTTAGTTCTCTGCTTTAACTTTCTTAAAATACTTATTTTTGGGTGGATGAGAAGTGCAAGTTTTGGAAATCTATAACAGGCAGATAAGGTGCATATTAATTTATATATTATCTGAAGACTAGCATTAAACCAAATAGGTTCTGTTCCCTTGTTTCAGTGAAATTTTGGAAGTCTGAATACAATCAAGGAGGAAAAAGAGTCAATAAAACTTTAAAGGGGGCCACCAGAATTCAGTAGAAAATATAAATGCACAAAGGAAGAGTTCTCAGCTTCACTTTCTTTTTCTACAGTGTTTAATAAAAACTTCTTTACAAATAGTCATATCCAATGTAGATCTACTGTAGTGATTTCATAAAAGTGCAGATGACATAACCAGACACAGCAAAACAGACTTCAATCAGTAGTCCTTGCATATAAGAGGCAAGTATGTTAAGTGTACAACACACTCTTCATCCTTTAAGGAATTGGAGGGTGGGAAACTTCCAGTTCTTAACAATTAAGAGTGAGTGCCCTTTAAAAGGCAACACTAAACCTGGGAAGGGACACTTGTGTTATATGGGGGGAAAGAGAAAACAGATAATTTGTTTCTTTTCAATAATGATCTGTATTTTGATGAGCAGCTCAAAGATGACAGCCCAAATTTTGACTTAGCTCCTTAGAGAAGGCTCTATGTAACAAATAAGAATTTATTTCATCATTATAGGAGATTCATACTTAACACAGCTTAAATATATTATTTTCCAACCAATACACATTAGGACACTTCATATTGAGCATGAGACAAAATGCAAACTGATAAAATCTGCAAGGAAATGGTTCCTGTGGCTGGCTGCGCATGGTGCTAGATGCCTGCAATCCAAGTACTTGGGAGGCTGAGACAGAAGGAGTGCCATGAGTTTGGGCTGGCCTGGACTACATTGACTGTCAGGCCAGCAAGAGTTACATAATCGAGACCCTGTCTCAAAGAAAAAGAAAGGAAGGGAAGAGAGAGGAAAAAGAAAAGATACTAAGAAATAGTTGCCATGTTCCACCATATCTCTGGTTGAATAGTAGTGGCTAAAGGGTAGAAGGTGCACAAATAATTTACTATTAGCAAGCAAGAAAAGGCAGTTAAAAAAGGAGAAAGCACTCTAAACCAATGTCATATCCTTCTCTCCCAGGGGCCAGATCCTACTCATTTTATAGTTTAGGGGAACCATAAATGCTTTAGTAGTAATTTCTTTCTTGGTAGTTTTGATCCTCAGCAAAATATACAATTACTACTATTAAAAGAGTAGAAAGGGATGAGAGGATCAATGGTGTTAACATTAAGAAATACAAAGTACATAAAGATTCCATGCTTCATTGGTTCTTTTTCTCTTGCAGAGCAATCACCACCAGTGTTCTGTGCACGGTTCATTCTTCTCTGCATCATAACACAAACTCACAGAAGCACTAACTGGCTCTTTCTCTAGCACAATTTTACTTCATTACAACTTAAGGTTTTCAATTTTGCTTAACTTTCTCTTCACTCACACAAGCTCTAAGGGATTAAGAAGGAAAAGATTGTATGTAATAATCACCTTCTCATAAATATGAACCCAGAGTACTCATTATTTAAAAACACATGTACTCTTGCCTTAACTGAGTATTGAAATAACAAAACCAAATAAAAAAATAGAACCTTAGGTGCCCTGGTGGAAATGTACAGTATGAGTTATACATCCATCCATCTATACACACATATACATACTCATATGTATATGGAATATATACAGACAAATGAAAACAGCTATGTCAAAAATGTGCATATGTAATAGTTTTAAAAAGCCAGTAGATCATGGTATAATACAATTTATTTTCACTAGTGAATGGCACAAATGGAGAAATGTAAAGATGTTTCAAGTACAATGCAGTCATTTTCACAGGTGAAAATAAATCATATTATTTCAGTGTCCAAAACAATGTATTCTATAAAGTTTAAACTGTTAGACATTTACAGAAGCAGTGTTAGTATGATCTGAAAAAAACCCAGTTTTTCAAAACTGAAAACACAATTTCGATTGAAAAGGGCATGCATAAAAAAAAAAATTGGAAGGATGGAATCTCTAGGACAGTTTCCTTAAGTGTTTTGAATGGTGTTTACTTGACATCCAGACAGCCAAAATGTCATAAGGACTATGTAGAGGTCATAATGACTACATAATAAGTTCCATTTACCAGTGAGGCCTTGACTTGGGAATACTTAAGATATTATTATACCTGTGGCTGTGACTTCAAATGCAGGACTATGAATCTCTAGGTACAGAAATCATAGAGAATGGCAGCTCTCAATAAAAATAAACACATTTTTCAGCTGTTTATGTAGTGAAAAGACTTTCAGATATCCTAATTTGGGGTTAGAATTAAAAAAAAAATATGTGCAAAGTGAGGGGAATCTAATTAGGAAGATAATATCTCAAGGTATGAGGCTTTGCATTTTTAAAATGCTAACCCAAGAAAAGTAGGACAAACACAAGGAACTTTTCACTGTCAGACTCTGGATACCAGATATAGCATTTACAACTTCCAATATGCTACACAAATTCCCCATGCTTATACCTGTTAAACACATATATAATGAGCAAAAACCAACAACTGGGGAGGAGGTAGTGTTATTTTGAACAAATGTTAACATTTCCATAGTGATTCAGAAAATACTTGCTCTGTCTTCAGGATGTCTCAAACCCTTTCAGCATTTCCTGCTACTAGTCTTTATTCTGACAATTTCTGATACATATGATTCCTCAGAAGTTACATCCACAGACACACACACAGACCAATTAATTTTAATCATCTTTTCAAACTCTATATATTTTAATTAAAATTAACTTGATGGTATAATCCAGGTATAGTCATGACCCATGTCTAAAAACTGGGTGCTACACAAAAAAAAAAAAAAAAAAAAAAAAAAAAAAAGCCCTGTTGGACAGTCAATATTCAATCACACTTTTATGAGTACACTATAATCTTTACCTCAAAATCTATCTCTGGTAGTACTGTATCATTTGAAAGGTTAGCCAGGTGTGGTGCTGCACACCTTTAATCCCAGCACTCAGGAGGCAGAGGCAGGCAGATCTCTGTGGTTCAAGGTAAGCCTGGGCTACACAGTGAGTTCCAGAACAGCTGGGGCTACAGGGAGACCCTGTCTCAAAAAGATCCGCCCCCCAAAAAAGTTTTTCTTACACAAATTCTGATCTCAACTATCCTACCACTCCAGTAGCAGATAGGAACCAGATCCATGAAAAATGTTTTTCAAAGGCTAATTTTTTTAATATTCCTGGATATTCTGTTAAAATTGTAAAACCTTCCCTTATTTCTTCCAAATATGTAAAAATCTCAACTTGCTTGAAACACTGTATAATATTCTGAATGCATAAAAAAGACACAAGACTGAAAGAAAAGCCCCTTTCTTTAGACATGGCAAGTATATGTATTCACCTAAAAACTGATCTGGGCCGGGCGTGGTGGTGCACGCCTTTAATCCTAGCACTTGGGAGGCAGAGGCAGGCGGATCTTTGTGAGTTCAAGGCCAGCCTGGTCTACAGAGTGAGTTCCAGGAACACGCTGGAGCACTTACAGGAACCCTGGTCCGAAAGACACAAAAAAAAAAAAAAAAAAAAAAAAAAAAAAAAAAACAACTGATCTGGTACATTTAAGAGTGTTACTTGAAACTGCCTACAAGTGTGTATGAACACTGTCATCTGTGGCATTGGTTTTCTAGAGGATTTAAATTACAACATTAATTTTTCTTTTACTTTCTTTTTTTGAGACAGGGTCTCATGTAGCTCAGGCTGGCCTCAAATTCCTTACTGTAGCTGAAGCTGGTCTTGAACTATTACTCTCTTGCCTCTACTGTGCAAATGCTGGGATTATAGGCAAAAGCCACCAAACCTGGATTTAACTTTGCTTAGTGTCAAAAACCTTCAAATCAATGTAAAAAATTCCTCAAGGGGAGGTTCATGGAGCCTGGAGTGACACACTTGGGGAGGGCTTAAAGTGTGGCTGAGAAAAGCAAGACCCTTAGTGAAGAACACAACTGGTCATTTGCTCTGAGTGAGGAGTATTGTGAGGGATTTGGAGCCTCCTAGCTATATGAAAAGCAGGATCCAGAGTTTATCAGCAAGGGCTCTTCAAGACAACTGAAAAGGGAGCAGGGCAGTAACGTAGAGGAAACTGTCAATGAAACTGAATTCCTTTTCTTCAAGTCACAGCTCCATACCCACCTCCAACTAAAGTTCCACTCAAGCATGGTATACTAACTAGCTTGTGACACAAACACTGGATTAATCCTTCATTGTAAAACAAACAAACAAACCAAAATATTCCTGCCCCCATAAATGTGAGTGGTCCCTGACCACTATAACTTATTTTTTACCTTTTTTTTGTTGTTTTTTTTTTTTACTTGCCAAACTTCCTAGTTTCTTTTTCAGTAGTACTTTAGCACTAAGGCTGGAGACTTCTGGAAGTGGTGTTTTCTGTTATGTGATGTTAACATGAATTCAAATGGTCACTAAGTCTCAATGAACTAGAAGTTTGTAATGTACTACAGCAACGAAAACAGCAATTCAAAAACAGAGGACCTGCACATGCAGCAAATCTACAGTGGTGAAGATTAGTCAGCAGCTGGTATTCATTGGCTCAGTGACTCCTGGTTCACTATGGCAACTAAATATTTAAATAATTGACTATTTCTACTTGTAAACAGGAAATCCCATAAGCCAAAAGGGGATAATCAAATTATGTCTATGTAGTGTGATGAGTATTCTAATAGACGGCAGTACACAAATATGGCATCATTCAAATACCTCTGGCATCTGATTTGTATTGGCTATGTTGTCTTTACTTTTATAAAAACAAAGCAAAAGTGCTATTTGGGGTCTTATGTTTTAGCTAGGGCTAGACATCACAGTATAAGCAACAAAGTGTTAGGATACATAGATCTATCTCCTCACTCTGGGGCTGAGCATACCTATCACATCGACTTTCAGGAGCCTCTCTCACACTGATGATTTTCCCCTTTGAAAGCTCACAGGATTATTAATGTAATCCCCACACAGTTTGTGATCTCCTTGAGCGATTCCATTTTACTGTGACACAAAGGCAAAATTCAATCGACAAAAATCATTGACAAACTTATGAAGCACTTAGGAAATGAACTAAACTCTTTTCTACCACCTGAAAAGGTCAATATAATCCTTTAGAGTCTGCAGGTTTCTGCTTTTTTACTCCAAATGAGGCTGAGAAGTCAGACAAATTTAACCGAGAAAAAACATGGAGGAAGAGTTAAGGTGTGTTTCAATAACACCGTGTCTCGGCGTATATTACAGCCTGCTGTCAGTGGCTCATAGGATTGGGATATGGAGGAAGGCTTTGGATCTTTTCACAAATTTCTTAGGATATGGACAATCTAAAGTGAGGATAAGTCACTTTCATTTTATTTTACACTGTTCAGAAAAAACCCCCTCTATCTAGCCAATTTCTTTTTACCACACACGAGATAATTTAAGTATTCCCCTTTTCAAAATTTCCCCAAAAGTTAAAAACAAAAAACCAACCACAAAAACCCGGCAGCCAAATACTATGACATCCCAATTAGTAAACACAAAACAGAACGCTTTACAAAAACGAATACAATATACCATATGCATTCAGCTTCCACACTGCAGTACCCAAGTGAGGAGGCTGCTGTGACGACGTCTGTAGGTGTTTCTTTTGGCAGACAGCTCCAGAGGAATTGCCACTTTCATTTGTTATGTATAAGACATGTGTGACCCATTGGATATTTGTGAAGTGACACTCGTGCTTCTGCTCATGCCCTGTTCCGTCCGTCCCCCAGAAGCTGTCCGCCTCAAAGCCTGGGGGCTATTGCGGACTCCCATACTGCCACCTCGAGGTACCCCTTGCATTGGCCCAGAGGGGTGACCCCATGGCTGGGGTCCACCTTGCATTGGATGGCCCCAAGCTTGTGGTGGGCCACCCATGGGATGACCCCAGTGAGGTCCTGGACCCCCAGTAGGATTGTGAGACCAACTAGAAGCTCCCGGGTAGCTGTGGCTGAATGCCTCAGGGGAGAGATTAGAAAGGACCATGTTACTAAAACCTAGTCTCATGCTTTCAGAGTCAAAAGCTTCAATTTCTCTGGCTTGACGCTCTAGGAGGCTACGTATTCGTTCTGTACGTTCGTTCTGCAAAGCCAACATCTCTTCTTCAATCTGTTGGAGGCAGGGGAGGAAGGCAAAAAGACAAATCAATTTTTAGAACTGCAAACGAGATACTAATTAACAGCTATTTTATGTATAAAAATTAATTTTAAATTATTAATCTATCTATCTATCTATTTATTTTTGGTCTTTTTGAGACAGGGTATCTATCTATCTATCTATCTATCTATCTATCTATCTATCTATCTATCATCTATCATCTATCTATTTTTGGTCTTTTTGAGACAGGGTTTCCCTGGAGCTCCAGCTGTCCTAGAATTCGCTCTGAATTCACAGAGATCCATCTGCCTCTGCCTACCAAGTTATTAATTTTTTTAAAGATTTTATTTTATGTGTATGAATGTATTGTCTGCATGTGGGTAAGTGCACCGTATCATGCAGTGCCCGAGTCACCAGAAGAGGGTGTTGGATTATTCCTGGAACTGGAGCTACAGATGCTTGTTAGGTACCATGTGGGTTCTGGGACTCAAACTTAGGTCCTTTCTAAGAGCTAGAGCTAGCTCTTAACTGCTAAACCATCTCTCCAGCTCTTATTTCTCTTAATTTTTTTTTTTTTGAGACAGGGTCTCCCTGTAGTTGTCCTGGAACTTGCTATGTAGACCAGGCTGGCCTTGAACTCACAGAGATTTGCCTGCCTCTGCCTCATGGGTGCTGGGATTAAAGGTGTGCACCACCACTCCTGGATTATTTATTAATTTTTAATATGTATGAGCGTTTGCCTGCATGTATAAGTGCACCCTGTATGTATAATGCCCATAGGAAGTCATAAGAAGGCATTGGATCCCCTGCAACTGGGCTTCCAGATAGCTACTAGCTGCCATGTGGGTGCTGGGATTGTAACTGAGTAGTAGGTGCTTGCTTAGCATGTGCCAGGCCCTAGATTCAATCTCCAGCATTTAGTGAAACAACAACAACAAAAAGAGAGGTGAATGTAATGTAAGACAAAGCAATCATTAATTTAATGGAGGAAATAACTGATTTTTTAAACAAATACAGAAAAATTAGCAAACTATCTAGAAGAAAATAAAAATAGATCCTCCTCCTATACCATGTAAAGAAATACATTCCATCTATACCAAACTCATAAGTGAAAAAAATTAAACATTATAATAATCTGATTAAAAACAGATTTTTACATATATGAGAATTTAATGGTTAGATGGCTATCATAATCAGTTCTAGAAAACTGGAAGGTATTACGAGTATAGCTGATTGCAGTAGATAAATGGCATATATAGAAAAATACCTAATAAAGTCAATTTAAATTTTTTCTTTTACGCTGGGCGTGATGGTGCACGCCTTTAATCCCAGCACTTGCGAGGCAGAGGCAGGCGGATCTCTGTGAGTTCTGGGCATGGTTTACATAGTGAGTTCCAGGCCAGCTGGGGCTACAGTTGAGACCCTGTTTCAAAAAGATCAAAAAAATTTTTTTCTTTTTTTTTTTACCTTGGATCATGTAAGAATTTCTTGGGTGACATGAAGCTCTGCCCCAGTTTATACCAAACCAAATGTATATCACAAGTGACTCAAGATTTGAGGAGATCGTTAGCTGGTAGAGGCTGCTTGCTTGTATTACACTGGTTTGATGGGAGACTGAGGCTTCTACTTCATGGGAGAAAAGGCTTTCCATTATGACTGACGTTTGGTTTTTTGCTTAGAGAATGTAACTTTCTATGGGTTTTAGTTTCATCATTGCGCGTTGAGAATGCTTGGCCATGAGATGAATCCGCAGTATTTCTTTGGCCCTGCATGTTACATACTAAACCTAGTTTCTTACTCTCATTCTAGAGTTAACTGCTTTGGACCTTAATTTTCCTGTGTGTACAAAGGAGCATTAGAGATAGGGTATAGCTCCATGGTAGAACACTTGCTACACATACTCAAGGCCGTGAGTTCAATCTCCAGCACTGCTTAAAAGGANCTCTCTCTCTCTCTCTCTCTCTCTCTCTCTCTCTCTCTCTCTCTCTCTCTCTCTCTTTGGTCTTTTCGAGACAGGGTCTCCCTGTAGCCCCAGCTGTCCTGGAACTCACTAGTAGTTTCTTTTGAGATGGTCTCTCTAGGTAGCCCAGGCTTGCCTCGAATGATTGATCTTCCTGCCTGAGGCACCTGAATGCTGAGATTACAGATGAATGTCACCATGCTCAGAAATAAAGTCAAGTTTTAAAAAAGTGGAAGAACTTTATTTATGTTGGATGGTCAGATTGACAAGATCTGAATCTAATGATTAATATTACCTAAAAGAGGGACCAAGGCAGGCAAGGTGGCACATGCCTGTAATTTCAGTATTTCAAAGGTTAAGGAAGACCTGGCGTGGTGGCCTTTAATCCTAGCACTAAGGAGGCAGAGGCAGGCGGATCTTTGTGAGTTCAAGGCCAGCCTGGACTACAGAGGGAGTTCCAGGACAGCTGGGGCTACAGGGAGACCCTGTCTTGAAAAGACACACACACAAAAAAAGACACCCAAAGGTTAAGGCAGGAGGATCTAATAAAGTGCCAGAAGAGCCCATGCTACACAAAACAATGTCCAGAATGACCAGAATCCTTGTAATGTGAAGACATCCAAAGTCCTAACTACATTTAGGAATGAAAATTTTTTTTTTTGGGGGGGGGTCTTTTTGAGACAGGGTCTCCCTTTAGTCCCAGCTCGCCTGGAGCTCATCAAGCTGGCCTTGAACTCACAGAGATCCACCTGTCTCTGCCTCCTGAGTGCTGGGATTAAAACCACCATGCCCAGCTGGAATAGTTTTAAAACTCAACATGCAGGGCTGGAGAGATGGCTCAGCAATTAAGAACACTGGCTGTGGCTGTTTTGGCAGAAGACCTGGGTTGGAATCCTGGTAGCTAACAACTGTCTGTAACTCCAGTTCCAGGGGAATCCAACCCCCTCTTCTGACCTCCAAGGGCACTGCATGACACACATTTACATAATGTGGAGACAATACACCCATAAAAATTTTTTAATATTTTGATTTTGTATGTGTATGAGTGTACTGCCTGCATGAACATAAGAGAATCTATGTCATGCAATCCCCACGGAGGTCAGAATAGATCACTGAATTCCCTTGGAACTGGAGTTACAGATAGTTGTTAGCTGCCACATGGGTGGTGGGATATAAACCTAGATCTTCTGCAAGAGCAAGCAGTGCTCTTAATCACTGAGCCATCTCTCTGGCCCTCCAAAAAAAAAAAAAAATTCTTTAGTTGGGCATGGTGGAGCATATGGTTAATTCTTGGATCTCTATGAGTTCAAGGCCAGCCTGGTCTACATAGTGAGTTCCGGGACAGCTGGGACTACAGGGAGACCCTGTCTCAAAAAGAATAAACAAACAAACAAACAAATAAATAAATGAAAAGGGTTTTGCCATGGTCAGTTTAAGGCTTGGTAGTTGTTTTTTCTTTAAAATTATTCAATAATGGGGGCTGGAGAGATAGCCTAGCGGTTAAGAGTGCTGACTGCTCTTGCAGAGGACCCAGGTTCGATCCCCAGCACCCACATGGTGGCTGAAAACCATCTAACTCCAGTTCCGGGGAATCCGACGCCCTCTTCTGACCTCCGCGGCATTGCACGACACAGGTGCACCAACCTGCATGCAGACAACACATTCATACACATATGAAAATAAATTAAAAATGAAAATAAATAAAAAAATTAAAATATTCAATAATGAACTTTTTAACTCACAAGTTCTAAAACTCAAGGAAATACAATTAATTGGTAACAAATATAAGCCAGGTATGTATGGTTATTATGGTTATACACACCTGCAATCCCAGAATTTGGGATTTAGAGATGGGAAGATCAAGGAATTCCAGATCATCACCTGCACTTGGGAGAGAGGCAGAGGCAGGTGGATATCTGTGAGTTTGAGGTCACCTAGTTGAATAGTGAGTTCCAGGCCATCCAGGGTTACACAATGAGACCCTGTAGACACTGTACCCACCACTCTTCCTCTCCTACAAGGAGTAGGGCTGAGGGTGTAGCTCAGTGGTAGAATGCCTGCCTAACATGAACAAGGTCTTAGGTTTAATTCTTAGCACTGGGGAAAGAGGTGAATTTGTAAAATAATTTTCTCATTATTTTACATCTATAAATCACCCAATTCTTATAGAATAAAATTAACTTTTTTGCAAAGTATATGAATGCTTTGCCTATACGTATTTAAGTGTATCTGTGCATATAATGCTTGAAGGCCAGAAGAGGGCATCAGATCCCCTAGAACTGGAGTCACAGGCAACAAGGATGCTAGAAACAGAAGCAGGTCCTCTGGAAGAGCAGACAGTGCCATCTCTCTAGCCCTGTTAAAAGTTTTCTATAGACTGAAGAACTTTAAAATATCCTATATGTAAAAACTTCAAATTTTCATTCATTAAGAATGTTTTGCCAGTCGTGGTGGCGCATGCCTTTAATCTTAGCACGCAGAGGCAGAAAGGTGGAGGGGTAGAGACAGAGGGCTGGGTATGTGTAAGGCAGCAGTGGGTAAAAGCACTTGCTATGGAAGCATATGGAGTTCAGATCCCCGGAGCACATGTAAAAGGCAAATATAGCTGGGAGTGGTGGTGCATGCTTTTAATCCCAACACTTGGGAGTCAGAGTCAGAGTCTGTCAGTCAGATCTCTGTGAGTTTGGGGACTAGCCTACAGAGCAAGTTCCAGGCCAGTGAAGACTATATACTAAGACCTTACTTTAAATAAATAAAGCCAAACCTAGAATCCCAGAGTGCATATGATGAAATGGGAGACAAAGACAGGCGAATTTCCTAGATGCTGTGGGGCAGCTACCCTGGTATATGCAGTGGTGAACATGAGCCCTCTCAAAGTGGAAGGTGAGGACTAACACCTAAGGTTGCTCTCTGACCTCCACACATGCCACGACATAGGGGCCTGCAATCACACATGAACATGCATACACACACACACACACACACACACACACACACAAAACCTACTAGAACAAAACAATCCTCCTCTAAAAAAAAAAAACCGAAGTGAAAAAACAAATCCAAGTGTGTACATGTGTGAATATGTATGTCTATTTCTATTATTCTGATAAGAACAAGTATGAGAACAGTGTTCTTACTCCTATTATCTATACCTTTTGTTCTAAGAGTGCCCTGCGAAGGGAGACCCTTTGTTCCAGCTCCCGAAGCTCTCGATCATGTTGTGCCTCAGCCTGCATCTTGATTTTGCTTTGATATGCATTCAATAGCTCCAGTTCCTGCTGCAGCTGCATCTTCAAAACCTGGCATTCTGCTTCCTGTGCTTCATCCAAACGCAGCTGAAAGAAAAAGAAAACAGATATTTTACTGAAAAGTGTCCATTCATTACTTATAGAAAGGAAGAAGAGTGACAGAAGACAGAATACTTTCTTGTAAGTTATACAATTGTTCTTTCTTGTGTCCTGGAGTAAACATTTCTGAGAAACAAACAATGCTACATTATTTTAAAAAAGCTCTCACCAGGTGTGGTGGCCTATACCTTTAATTTTAGCACTCAGGAGGCTGGCAGATCTCTGTGAGTTCAAGGCCAGCCTGGTCTACATAGCTAGCTTCAGGCCAGCTGGGACTAAAGGGTGACCCTGTCTCAAAAAGACCCCCCCCCCAAAGAAAAACCTTGCACAATATTTCATCTGTGTACTCAAAAGGTGACTACATTTAGAGTTCAATATAGTACTACTTTTAGCCTACTGCTTACTCATCTGAGTTTGATAAGCTGTAGGAAGCCTTTATAAGATTACATTTATGTCTAAATGTATCAGCGAAATTTCTATACTTGAAAATATTTCCAAACAATGTTGAAAAAAAGGAAAAATACAGATAACCACTAATAATTCCATCCCTAGGTATTGGAAAACTATCATTCCCATCTAAGTTTTTTTTTTTCTTTTTTCTTTTCTGAAACAGGATCTCTCTGTAGCCCCAGCTGGCCTGGAGCTAGCTATATAGACCAGGCTGGCCTTGAACTCACAGAGATCCACCTCCCTCTGGCTGTGTTGGTATTAAAGGCATGGGCCACCACACCCAGCCCCTACCTAATATTTTAACTGCTAGGATTCCATTCCAGTGGTAGAAAGGAGAACAAAATCTGTGTTGCCTCAACAAAGTGAACTCACAGCTTGTGTGGAGAGCATTTCATTAATGCTGTGATCATACTGTTCAGCCAAGATGGCTAACTTCCGAGTCTGTTCCTCCTTGAGCCTTTTCAAAACAGCTTTGTGCTCACTCTTTGGTGTAGTCTCCAGTAGATGATTTCTTAATGCTTTATACTGTCTGGTTTGGATTTTGCAGGTATCCTGAAACTGCTTTTTTATTTGGAGTTCCTTAGACTGGAAAAAAGGGAGAAAATAAATAAATAAATAAATAAATAAACACGCACACACACACACACACACACACACACACACACACACACGGGGGTGCAGGGGGGAAACACCAGTAAGAAAGAGAGGGAAAAAAAGGTTGTATAGTGAGGCTAAAGATGCTTTTACTTGGCCAGTGGGCCAAACTATTGGATCTATGCACCTTTACAATTAGAAACTCTATCAGGACTTCACAGATTACTAAAATTACTTGATTAAACAGTAAAATTAAACTTGACATGAATTTATGATAGAAAACTAAATTTCATCTTGTAAATTAAGTATGGTAGTATACAAGTACTTTATCAGCAAGATACAATTTTACCTGGTCTCTGAAAATAAAGTCACATTTACAAAGATCTTTATCTGGAATACTTCACTCCAATTTCTTTTCCTGATAAATCCCAATTTTACATAATCCTTTTTTTGAGACAGGGTCTCCCTGTAGCTCTAGCTGTCCTGGAACTCACTATGTAGACCAGGCTGGCCTTGAATTCACAGAGATCGGTCTGTCTCTGCCTCCCAAGTGCTGGGATTAAAGGTGTGCGCCACCACACCTGGCTTCAATTCTACATAATCTTTTAATAGACTGCTTTTTTTGTTGTTTTTGTCTTTTTTTGAGACAGGGTCTCCCTTTAGCCCCAGCTGGCCTTGAACTCACAGAGATCTGCTTGCCTCTGCCTCCTAAGTGCTGAGATTAAAGGCCTGCACCACTATGTCCAGCAAGAATAGGTAGGTTTTATCTAGTTTATTCCATAGAAATAGCAGTGTTCCCCCAAAATTCTAGTCAACATATGTAAGTGACCAAACTGAAGTCTCTTCTGAAATTTAATGTCTTATAGAAAACTAGAAATGGTACACAGGTAAATATGGGAACAACTTGGTGTTAAACCAAATGTCTCACAGAAAATGATGAAAATGAATAAACATGACTAGAGGGAAAGGACAATTTTACTTTAGGGGTGAGGTCTTTGAGACAGGGTCTCCTTGCAGCCCCAGCTGGCCTGGAAATTATGTAGACTAATTTTACTTTCTAACTGGAGGAAAACCCTGAGTTCATCTTTCATCAGAAGGAGGTGAGGCATTCTACCTAAGAGTGTGAGCAGGATTCTAAAACATTATTTTTTTCTCCTCAGTTTTATATAATGTCTGAGAAAATTAGATTACTTCCCCCCCCCAAGACAGGGCCTCCCTTTAAGTCCCAGCTGTCCTGGAACTCACTCTGTAGACCAGGCTGGCCTTGAATTCACAAAGATCTGCCTGCCTCTGCCTCCCAAGTGCTAGGATTAAAGGCGTGTGCCACCATGCCCTTAGATTACTTTTTATAACCTCTCAAACTAAAAGAAAAAGTTCAAGTCAAACCAAGGCAATGTGGTCACATCAAAATTCTGTTATGTCTAGAGAAAAGCATTAAGTTTCAGTTTGGATCATCTTAGTACTGCTGGCTGTAAACGATAATGAATCCACAAACATGTTATTTAAAAAAAATCTTTGGTGGGGGTTAGGGGAGTAACTCAGTTTTGCCTAGCAAGCACAAAGCCATGGGTTTGATCCTCAGAATCACATAAGTGTGTGTGTATGTGTGTGTGCACACGCGCGTGTGCGCACGCCTTTAATCCTAGCACTTGGGAGGCAGAGGCAGGCAGATTTTTGTGAGTTCAAGGCCAGCCTGGTCTACAGAGCGAATTCCAGGACACAGTTGGGGCTACTGGGAGACCCTGTCTCAAAAAGACCAAAAAAAAAAAAAAAAGCAAAACAAAAGCCCTTGGTAAGATTAATTATAGTCAGATGATTAACCAGCTTTCCAAAGTATACACAAGAAGTTGGGAAAGTCATAATGAATTTCAATTTTTTTTTTTTAATTTTATTTTTATGTGTATGAGTATACTGTCTGCATGTAGGTCTGTGTACCTGTGTTGTGCAATGCTGAGGAGGTCAGAAGAGGGCGTCGGACTCCCTGAAATGGAGTTAAAGACGGTTTTCAGCCGCCATGTGGGTGCTGGGGATCAAACCCGGGTCCTCTGTAAGGGCAGTCGGCACTCTTAACCGCTAGGCCATCTCTCCAGCCTGATTTTCAATTTCTTTAAGCACTGGCAATCAAAATAACTACTCTGTAAATGCATCAGGCTTCTGAGTGCTGGATTACAAGGGTGCCATACGTGGCAGGAAAGGAGTTTTTCAACAGTAATACTTTGGAGCCTGCACCTTATTGAACACAAAAAAACTTTCTGCAGGCAGGAATAGATAAAGTAAAGTGTTATCATTAATTAAAACATGGGTATGTTTTGATTGTATCTGCCTTTTTTTTTCTCTTTTTGAGACAGGGTCTCCCTGAAGCTCTGGCTGTCCTGGTGCAGATCAGGCTGGCCTTGAACTCACAAAGATCCACCTACCTCTGCCTGCCAAGTGCTAGGATTAAAGGCATGTGCCACACCTGGCTTGAATGTACCTGCTTTTTAAAAAGATTCATTGGATTCAAATGCTTCAAATATTATAAAGCTATAAAAGATCAACATTTGAACTGAGCTGGGCGTGATGGTACATGCCTTTAATCCTAGCACTTGGGAGGCAGAGGCAAGCAGATCTCTGAGTTCAAGGCCAGCCTGGTCTACACAGCTCTAGGCCAGCTGGGACTAAAAATAACAATACCAATATCAATACTAATACCAATAATAATAATATTAATAATAGGGGGCTGGAGAGATGGCTTAGTGGTTAAGAGTGCCAACTGCTCTTGCAGAGGACCCGGGTTCAATCCCCAGTTCCCACATGGTGGCTGAGAACCATCTGTAACTCCAATTCCAGGACAACTCCAGTTCCAGGGGAATACAAGACCCTCTTCTGACCTCCTCGGCATTGCGAGACACGGGTGCACAGACCTACATTCAGACAGTACATTCAAAGACATTAAAAAAAAAAATAATAATAGGAGCTGGAGAGATGGCTCGGCAGTTAAGAGCACCTTGCAGAGGACCCAGGTTTAATTCCCACCCCTCAACATGGAGGCTGAGAACCGTCTATAACTCCAGTTCCAGGGAAATCCCTCTTCTGACCTCCGCAGCATTGCACAACACGGGTGCACCAACCTAGATGCAGACAGTACATTCATACACATAAAAACAATAAATTAAAAAATAAAAATTATTCGAATTCTTATGTCTCATAAATTTCAGGGGTGCAGTAGATGACATGGCTGAATGGATGAGGAAAAAGAGGACAAACTTTTACATTTAAAAAACTGTGTGGGCTGCACACTGACCCGCATCTCTGTGATTTCCTGGAGAACCACTTCCTGGATGAGGAGGTGAAGCTCATCAAGAACATGGGTGACCACCTGACCAACATCCGCAGGCTGGCCAGGCCACAGCCATCTCTGGGAGAGTATCTGTTCGAGCGCCTCACCCTCAAGCATGAGTAGGCGGTCTCTATGCCTTCCGAGGGGCTCGCCCTGCCCTGCTCCAGTCTGCCTCCGAACCTCTCCAGCCACTGGGCAGCTTTGTAACCGCCCCGGAGCCCCTCCTAAGCCTTGGACCAACTGAAAATAAAGCTTTCATGAAACAGCAAAAACAAAACAAAACAAAACAAAACAAAACTGTGTGGGCTGGAGAGATGGCCTAGCGGTTAAGAGCGCCGACCGCTCTTACAGAGGACCCGGGTTCGATCCTCAGCACCCACATGGCGGCTGAGAACCGTCTGAAACTCCAATTCCAGGAGAACTCCAGTTCCAGAGGAATCTGACACCTTCTTCTGACCTCTGCAGCATTGCACAACACGGGTACACACGCTTGCATGCAGACAGTACATTCATACACATACAGAAAAAAAAAAAACTGTGTATACACCACATTTATAACAAATTACATTCCAATTAAACTACTTAGAAGGACAAAGACCACACTGATTTGTAGAATACAATGTCAGCACTAGACAATGGGTAAATTTAAGAGTCACTGATTCTTAGGAATTCCCAGTTAAAAGTTTCCATGATTCTTTTTATACTTTGATATAAAACACATAAGCAAAAGGGTCTAGCCACAGGCAGTCCACACAGTAGTCAAACATGCTAAAAATTAAAAGAAAGTCAACTCGCTCTCAATAACTAGATATGTCTTAACTTACTCTGCTTACACAATTTTATTTTTTGTCTTTTTGAGACAGGGTCTCCCTGTAGCTCCAGCAGTCCTAGAACTCACTCTGTAGACCAAGCTGGCTTTCAACTCACAGAGATCTGCCTGCCTCTGCCTCCCAAGTGCTGGGATTAAAGGCATGTGCCACCATGCCCGGCTTTATTGTTGTTGTTTTTGAAGTCTCTTTTCCCCGTTGTCAAGAAGCAAACACAAAAAAATACCTTCAAACTCTTAGGCTGTTGTCGAACTTCCATGACATGCTTCCGCCTTAGTTCTCGTTCCCTTCGTTTATTGTATTCCAGCTGGTTAGTGAGCTCAGTTTGATGCTGCAATCTGATCAACTCACAGCGCATCTTCTGAATTGTGTTTAGGTGGCGGAACTCCAGTTCTTGCATGGATTCATGTTGTCGTAGTAGCATGGCATGCTCTAAGTCCTTTTGAGTCTGCCTTTTGTTTAACTCCTATTATATAATACAAAGGACAAAGGTAAAAAGAATAACCAGAAAATATAATTAACCCTATGGTTCAATAATGGTGACATGACAAAAACTAGAGTGTGTGTGTGTGTGTGCAGGTGTGTCCTTGCACTTGCAGGCTGGTACATACAAAGAATTCTGCCATTGTCCTAAATCCTCAGTTTTACTTCGAAGATTTAATGTGAGGAAGAAATAAGTTCTTAAACAAAAAATTCTCAGAATAATACCTAGCACATGGTAGTGTTTAATAAATGTTATTCTTGCTAGGTATGGCTTGGTTTTTTTTTTTTTGGTATTTTCGAGACAGGGTCTCCCTTTAGTCTCAGCTGCCCTGGAGCTCACTATGTAGGCCAGGCTGGCTTTGAACTCACAGAGATCTGCCTGTCTCTGCCTCCCGAGTGCTGGGATTAAAGGTGTGTGCCACTGCGCCTGGCTGGGTATGGTTTTTAATCCTAGTAACTGGGAGGCAGGAAGAGGCAGGTGCATTTTTGAGTTCCTGGCCAGCTAGGAATACAAAGTGAGACCCTATCTCAAAAACAAATATTTTTCTTTTAAAATATTTTTCCAAATTAACTATACATATTCATATCAACATTTAAGTCAATGCTACCCTTTGCCTGCAAACTATCTCCCCCGGGGTCAATGGTTTGATTTAGATAATTTTGATCCTTCCTTATTTTGATATATCTATCCTTTATTTATTTATTATTTTTTATCTTTATTATTAGTCTTTTTGAGACAGGGTCTCCCTGGAGCCCCGGCTGTCCTGGAATTCCCTCTGTAGACCAGGCTGGCCTTGAACTCACAAAGATCGGCCTGCCTCTGCCTCCCAAGTGCTAGGATTAAAGGCGTGGGCCACCACGCCCGGCTCTATCCATTATTTAAAAACAACAAAATAGTTCTAAAGACTGAATAATATAGGCATGGAACTTATTTTCTTTACTCCATAACATAACACATATACAAACAAATTAAATCAGTAGTACATAGGTGTTTTGTTTTGTTTTGGTCTTTTTTTTTTAATTTTATTTAATTTTTGTATGTGTATGAATGTACTGTCTGCATGTAGGTCTGTGCACCCGTGTCGTGCAATGCCGCGGAGGTCAGAAGAGGGTGTCGGATTCCCCTGGAACTGGAGTTCTCCTGGAATTGGAGTTTCAGATGGTTCTCGGCCGCCATGTGGGTGCTGGGGATCGAACCTGGGTCCTCTGCAAGAGCAGTCGGTGCTCTTAACCACTAGGCTATCTCTCCAGCCCTGTTTTGGTCTTTTCTGAGACAGGGTCTTCCTGTAATCCCAGCTGTCCTGGAACTCACTCTGTAGACCAGGCTGGCCTCGAACTCAAAAAGATCTGCCTGCCTCTGCCTCCCAAGTGCTAGGATTAAAGGCATGCACCACCACGCCTGGCCTGTTTTTTTTTTTGAGACGAAAATTATGTAGTCTAGGTAACATAAATGAAAAAGCTGCCGGGCACGGTGGCACATGCCTTTAATCCTAGCACTTGGGAGGCAGAGAGGCAGAGGCAGGCAGATCTCTGGGAGTTCAAGGCTAGCCTTGTCTACACAATGAGTTCCAGGACAGCTGGAGCTACAGGGAGACCCTGTCTCAAGAACAAAAACACAAACGAAAAAATCCTCTTGCCTCTTCCTACCAAGTGATGGGATTACAAGTGCGTGCCACCACACCGAGCAAAAGACCTATTTGTTTACTTTTTTTTTTTTAATTTTTTTTTATTAATTTTTATTTATTTCTGTATGTGTATGAATGTACTGTCTGCATGCAAGTTTGTGCACTCGTGTCGTGCAATGTCGCGGAGGTCAGAAGAGGGTGTCGGATTCCCCTGGAACTGGAGTTCTCCTGGAATTGGAGTTTTCAGACGGCTCTCGGTCGCCATGTGGGTGCTGGGGATCGAACCCGGGTCCTCTGCGAGAGCGTCGGAGCTCCTAACCGCTAGGCCATCTCTCCAGCCCCCTATTTGTTTGCTTTTGAGACAGGATCTGTCTCCCTAAAGCCCCAGTTGGCCTGGAACTAAGTAGACCAGGCTGGCCTCAATTGCAAGAGATCCACTTGCCTCTGCCTCATGAGTGCTGAGATTAAAGGCGTGCAACACCATACCCAGCCAAGACATTCTTAAGTTTTATTGAAAGCTACTGCTTTGTTTTTTAAAATTTAGTTATTATTTTTTATCTTTTTGAGACAGGGTCTTCCTTCAGCTCCAGCTGGCCTGGAACTATGTATACCAGGCTGACCTTGAACTCAAAAGAGATCTACCTGCCTCTGCCTCCTGAGTGCTGGGATTGAAGGCATATGCCACTATGCCCAGCAGAAACCTACTTTGTGAACAATTTTCGAACTAATTCTACATTACTAGTCATTTAAGCTGTTTCTAATTTTTGTCTTTTATAAATGGTATCAATCAATAAATGTCTATATGCACTGAATCATATAATCATAGTATTTCTACAGGATAGAATTAAAATGCATATTTATTCACATAAATGTTTATGTGAATATTTTAAGATTTTTTTTTTAAGCCAGGCTTTGTAGCACACGCCTTTAATCCCAGCACTCAGGCAGAGGCAGGTGGATCTCTGTGAGTTCAAGGACAGCATTGTCTACAAGGTGAGTTCCAGGAGACCTGGGGCTGCAGGGAGACCCTGTCACAAAAAGACAAAAAAAAAAAAAAAAATTTAAATTATGCGTATATTTGTGTGCCATGTGTGGGTACCTGCAGAGGCTAGAAGAGGGCACCAGATCTCTTACAGCTGGAGTTATAGGCAGTTGTAAGCCACTTGGGTCCACAGAGACATCTCTGCAGCCGCTATGTGCATATTTTAAAAGCTATAGTTCAGCTGGGTGTAGTGATACACACCTTTAATCCTAGCACTTAGGAGGAAGAGGCAGTAAGATCTCTTTAAGTTTGAGGCCAGCCTGGTCTACATAGATTTTTTTTTTTTTGGTCTTTTTTTGAGACAGGGTCTCCCTTTTGGTCCTGGCTGGCCTGGAACTCTTTCTGTAGACCAGGCTGGCCTTGAACTCACAGAGCTCTGCCTGCCTCTGCCTCCCAAATGCACTAAAGTTGTGCACCACCAGCCCAGCTTAAAGATGGTTCTTAGCTGCCATGTGGGTGCTAGAAATCGAACCTGGGTCTTCTGCAAGAGCAGTCGACGCTCTCAACCTCTGAGCCATCTCTCCAGCCCCTACATACAATTTCAGGCCATCCAAGGTTAAAACCTTGTCTCAATAAAACAAAACAAAAACATAAATATAGCTCAATCATTTTCTAAATGGATAGTACTTATAAAAGTCCACAATGTCCATTAACAATCAACCTCCCCTTTAAATACTGGATGTTATCAACCTTTCAAGTTTTGCTTAAATTTAAGTTTTGCTTAAATTTCAAAGATTTTAAGATTTTGGTCATGTATTTGTGTGTCTGTGTACTGGTATATGCATTTGAATACACGTATCCTCAAAGACTAGAGACATCAGATCTTGCTGTAGTTAGTTACAGGTTGTTTTCAGCTACCTGATACGAGTGCTGAGAACTGAACTCAGGTACTCTGAAAGAGCAATATTTGCTCTTTACTGCCAAGCCATCTCTCTAGCCCATAAATTTAACTGCTGAATTTATAACATTATGCTGTATGTGAGGCTAACTATAATCCATTCTCCGAAATAAATTCATCTGTGTTCATAGACATCCCAAAAAGAGAACATTTTTTTTTTTTTGTCTTTTCGAGACAGGGTCTCCCTGTAGCCCCAGCTGTCCTGGAACTCACTCTGTAAACCAGGCTGGCCTTGAATTCACAAAGATCTGCCTGCCTCTGCCTCCCAAATGCTAGGATTAAAGGCGTACGCCACCACACCCGGCTTATTTTTCTTTTTTTGAGAACAACTATTTCTTGGCAAAGTATCTCAGCAGGTAAAGGCCTGCTTGACAAGCATGATCACCTGACTTCCAATCCCTGGGATCCAGATGGTAGGATAGAACTTCTGCCAGGTGTTCTTTGACCTCAACATGTGCATGGTGGCTTATCCTCCAAATATATAAATAGAATGGACTTTTGCTGTTTTTGGTTTTTTTTGGGGAGGTATGTGTATGAATGTACTGTCTGCATGAAGGTTTGTGTGCCCATGTCGTGCAATGCTGCGGAGGTCAGAAGAGGGTGTCGGATTCCTCTGGAACTGGAATCAAAGATGGGGGCACCATGTGGGTGCTGGGGATTGAACCTGGGTCCTCTGCAAGAGCAGTCGGCGCTCTTACCCACTAGGCCATCTCTCCAGCCCCTGCTGTTGTTTTTAACAAGTTTCAGGGTCTAGAGATGGCTCAGCAGTTAAGAGAACTGGCTGCTTGTACAAAGGACCCAGCCTTGGTACCCAGCATACCTACAGGTGGCTAACATCTGCCTTTGACTCCAGTTACAGGGACTGGCATCTTCTGGCCTCCATGGGCATTTGCATACATTGTGCAATTATAAATATTCAGGCAACCCCCCTCCCCCTCCAAAAAAAACAGTTTTAGCTGGGCATGGTGGCACACTCAGCACCTAGGAGGTAAAGTTAGGCAGATCTCTGTGAGTTCCAGGCCAGACAGCTATATGGTGAGACCTTGTCTCAACAACAATGACAACATGTTAAATAGTAACATATATAACCCATTCAAGATTAGAAAGGAAAAGACTGCTTATTCAAAAGTTGGTTTTCAGAGCTGGAGAGATAGCCTAGCAGTTAAGAGCACCAACTGCTCTTGCAGAGGACCCAGGTTCGATCCCCAGCACCCACATGGCAGCTGAGAACCGTCTGTAACTCCAATTCCAGGAGAACTCCAGTTCCAGGGGAATCCCAGACCCTCTTCTGACCTCCGCAGCATTGCGCTACACGGGTTCACAAACCTACATGCAGATAGTACACTCATACACATACAAAAATAAATAAAATTAAAAAAAAAAGTTGGTATTCATAGCCGGGTGCACGCCTTTAATCCTAGCACTTGGGAGGCAGAGGCAGGAGGATCTCTGAGTTCAAGGACAGCCCGGTCTACAGAGCGAGTTCCAGGACAGCCAGATGTTCCAGAGTGACCCTGTCTTAAAAAGACAAAAAAAAAAAAAAGTTGGTATTTATTTATTCATACATATATTATTTAATGGGTTCTTTAATGAATGCTCACTACAGGTCAGACACTGGTGAAATGAATAACTGAACAAAATCTGAGTTTATATAAAGTCAATTGTGGGGCTGGAGAGATGGCTGAGGGGTTAAGAGTGCTGACTCGGGTTCGATTCCCAGCACCCACATGGCGGCTAAGAACCATCTTGAACTCTAGGTTCCAGGGGAATCCGACACCCTCTTCTGACCTTCACGGCACTACACGATACGGGTGCACAAACCTACATGCAGACAGTACATTCACATATAAAAATAATTAAAATTAAAAAAAAAAAAAGTCAATTGTAATGAGGGAGGTAGATCTCTGTCCTCCAAAATGTGTGCATGTGTGTCTCTGTGTACATGTAAGAGGGAGAAATGCAAAGCACTTTTAGAGGCATTTGAGGCACTATTACTTGAGCAGAAATAATAAGAGAGAGCAAGTCTTATCAGTATCTGAAGAGGAATGACAAGGGCAAAGAGAAATATTAAGTATAAAAGTGGAGATGTGGGGGCTGGAGGGATGGCCTAGCGGTCAAGAGCACTGACCACTCTTGCAGAGGACCCGGGTTCAATCCCCAGCACCCACATGGCGGCTGAGAACCGTCTGTAACTCCAATTCCAGGAGAACTCCAGTTCCAGGGGAATCCAACTCCCTCTTCTGACCTCCGTGGCATTGCATGACACGGGTGCACAGACCTACATGCAAATAGTACATTCATACACATAAATAAATAAAATTAAATTAAAAAATTTTAAAAAGTGTTCAATTATCACTAATAATTAAAGAAATGCAAATTAAAACCCCTTTAAGATATCATCTCACTCCAATAAGACTGGCTAGGATCAAGAAAACAAATGATACCAAATGCTGGAGAGGTTGTGGGGAAAGGGGAACACTAATCCATTGCTGGTGGGAATGTAAACTCTATGGAAAGCAGTGTGGAGAACCCTTAAAAGACTCAAAATGAGCCTACCACCTGACCCAGTCATGCCACTCCTGGGTATATACCCACAAGACTCATCCTACTGCAGAGATACATGCACAACCATGTTTATTGTAGCTCTCTTCACAATATTGAAGACCTGGAACCAACCCAAGTGCCCCCAACAAATGAGTGGATAGAGAAAATGTGCTACATCTGTACACTGGCATTCTATACAACGGTAAAGAAAGATGATGGACCTAGAAGATATCATGTTAAGGGAAGTAACACAGTCCCAGAAAAACAAATGACAGATGGTGTCCCTCATCTGTGGATGCTAGCACCAAGCACCTAGTTGTAAGGCAAACTGAGAAATGTTAATGTTATGTTCCTCCTTATCTGAAAGCAACTATGCTGTTATAATGTGAATCCCTTAATAGGCTCTAGAATCAACCTACCATTTATTTTCAGACTTTGGAATTTTTGTTTATGCTGGAAGATATGTATGCATATTTTAGAGTAATATAAATTCTAAAGAGAAAAATGTGAATCCTGAAATATGATTTTGAAATAACATACAATTTTAAGATGACATAATTTTAGTATAGGTTAGACATACACACACACACACACACACACAAGTTGGAGGGAACAACAACAAAAGAACTGGGACAAGAAAAACAACTGAAACAGTGAAGTTCTCCCCCAAACAATAGTCCTCTGCTTTGAAAAACTTCGGAAAGACTCAGAAAAAGATGCAAGACATGAATGGCAGAAAGCATGAACTCGGGTGGGATGGGGGTCATGGAAAGGGAAATGAGTCTAAATTGGACTGACAAATGATGTATGAAAAAGTTTAATAAGAGTAATATATATTTAAAAAAAGAAAAAAAAAAGAAAAGCCAGCGCTCTTAATTGCTGAGTCATCTCTTCAGCCCTCATTTATAGTCTTTATAAACACAGTTCTGGAATGATTTTATTATCTTGTTTTTCATGCTGAAAAGTTTGCTTGTTGGTTGGCTTTTTCTTGTTTTGAGCTCTTGCCATATCTTTACATTTGAAAAGTATCACTAATGGAGGGGAGTGGAGAATGGAAAAATCAAGTGGTAGAAAGTTTAACCAAAGTGAAGGGTATAGGACAAAGCTATATGGAAATCCAAGATCCTGTTCCCCAAGGGAAGAATTCAANGAAGGAGGGAAGGAGGGAAGGAGGGAGGGAGGGAGGGAGGGGGAGGGGAGGAAAGAAGAGCATCAGCATTGTATAGAATATGTATCAGCCATGTTGCCTAGGTGTAAGATGATTCTTCAGAGAGCACAAAACTTTAGCTTTCTTTTCCCTATCATTTAAAAACTGATTCTTTACGGTTTTAGTTAATAAGACATGAGAACAGAGAAATGAAAAGCACAAATGTGATTTTTTTTTGTTTGATTTTTGAGAACAGGGTATTATTTTTAGTTCAGTTTGGCCTGCAATGCCCAATGTTCCTGCCTTAGACCCTTAAGTACTGAAATTACAAGAAAATGATTAAATTTAGATCCTCCTCAATTAACTCTGTGAGCTACAGATGAGTAACTATAATCTTTTTTTTTCAGACAGGTTCTCCCTGTTGCCCCAGCTGTCCTTGAACTTACAGAGGTCCGCCTACCTCCGCCTCCTGAGTGCTGGGATTAAACCTTCTAAAATTTTTTTTCGGGGGGGGGAGGGGGTCTTTTTGAGACAGGCGTGGAACTCACTCCATAGACCAGGCTGACCTTGAACTCACAGAGATCCACCTGCCTCTGCCTCCCAAGTGGGAGTGCTAGGATTAAAGGCATGCACTGCCATGCCTGGCTGTTCTAAAATATTTTAATAAATGTCCTGAAGACATTTTAAGTTTAATATTACACAGATTCACGGCTGCCTCTGCCTCCTGAATGCTGGGACTAAAGGTATGCACCACACATGAGATTTTAATAAAAGGAGTACCTCCTTAAGCTGTTCTTTTCGAAGTTTATATTCTCTTTTTTGAGACTCCAAAAAGCTATTCAGTTCTTTCTTCTGTTGGGCCTGAATATGTTGTTGGAATTTTTTCTCCTCATTGGCCATCACTTTAGCCTATATGAATTAAAAAAATAAATCAAGTTAGGTAAGTAAATAGATTCAAAGTAGTTCTTTAATATCCATCGGTGAGGATACCTTTTTTTTTATATGGGGAAAAAAAATCAATAGAAGCATAAAAAGGACAAGAACAATAAAAAAAGAAACAAAAACCTAACCAAATTCACCCTTATCCTCTGAATTTCAGGGAACCAATAAAATGGAATGTTTTTTGCTTGTTTTTTTTTTTTGTCTTTTTGAGGCAGGGTCTCCCTTTAGTCACAGTTGGCCTGGAGCTCACTATGTAGACCAGGCTGGCCTTGAACTCAGAGATCCCCTGCCTCTGCCTCCAGGGTGCTGGGATTCAAGATGTACACCACCACACCCGGCTAAGATGGAATGTTTTTAAAAATTAATGTACCAAAATACTTTCCTCTCTTTATTTAACAGGAATATCTTCTAAGAGAGAAAAAACAAATACACATTTATGTTCAAGCACAATTAAACCAAGACTTTTATCCTGGATTAATTTACATATTAAACAATGGAATACATTCATCTTCAAATTAAATTCTGACCTTTAACTCGTAACAATGTTAAATATTATACACACATATTTGAGGTGGTATTCTTTAATACTTTATTATTTTTATTTTCTATGTATGAGTATCTTGCCTACATGCATGTTACACATACCCATGTAGTACAATGCCTATGGAAGTCAGAAGAGGGCATTAAATTCCTTTGGAACTGGAGGTACAGTTGGTTGTTAGCCACCTTGTGAGTGATGGGAACTGAACCCAGGTCCTCTGCAAGAAGTCAGTGCTCTTAACCACTGAGCCATCTCTCCAATCTCATGACTTTCCTTTTGGCATGCCTATGCTGTTTGTGCATTCATTTTTTTTTTTTAATTTTTATTTATTTTTGTATGTGTATGAATGTACTGTCTGCATGTAGGTTTGTGCACCCGTCCTGCAATGCCGTGGAGGTCAGAAGAGGGTCTCAGATTCCCCTGGAACTGGAGTTCTCCTGGAATTGGAGTTATAGATGGTTCTCAGCCCCCATGTGGGTGCTGGGGATCGAACCCCGGTCCTCTGCAAGAGCAGTTGATGCTCTTAACTGCTAGGCTATCTCTCTAGCCCCTGTGCATTCATTTCTACATGCATGTGGATGCCAGAGGTTGACTCCAGGTGCCTTCCTTCATCACTTGACATCTTTTCTGAGACAGAGCCTTTCACTGAACCAGGAGCTAGGCTGGTCAATGAACTTGAGGGATCCACCTGTCTCTTCCCTGCCAATGCTGTAGTTACTGACATATGCTGCATAGAGCCCAGATTTTATGTGGCTGCTGGGGATCTGAACTCAAGTCTTCATGCTTTCTGAACAGTCATTTTACCAAATGAGTTATCTCCTTAGCTCTTCCTCAACTCTACTTTTTTGGTTGTTTCTGAGATCATGCTAGCCTCAAAATTCTGCTTAACCCACTTGTCTTAGCCTCCCAAATACTGGAATTACAGATGTGAGCTATCATACCCAGCCTTTTAAAAATCATATATATAATACATACATAATACAGTATGTATAAAATATATAGATATATAACATGTAATATACATTATAAAAGATTTACAAAATACAGAACAAGAAAATGT
This sequence comes from Rhizomys pruinosus, assembly GCA_009823505.1. Classification (NCBI taxonomy): domain Eukaryota; kingdom Metazoa; phylum Chordata; class Mammalia; order Rodentia; family Spalacidae; genus Rhizomys; species Rhizomys pruinosus. The sequence continues at coordinate 2,869,911 of VZQC01000356.1, forward strand.
CAGTGACTACAGCAACTAGAAATATACATGTAAACATTTTGAACAGCCACTCTGTTTTCTAGGATATACATTTTTTGTGGGGGGGGGCTGTCTTTTTGAGAGTCTCCTTGTAGTCTCAGCTGTCTTGGAACTGGCTGCAGAGACCTGGCTGGCCTTGAACTCACAGAGATCCACCTGCCTCTGCTTCCTGAATGCTGGGATTAAAGGCACATACCACCACACCTGGCTTAAAATATACATTAAAAAATATTTTATTTATTATTTCTATTTTATGTGTATGAGTATATTGCCTACATGTGTGTAAGTGCACCCAGGTCATGCAATGCCTGTGGAGTCAGAAGCACTGGATTCCACTGGAACTAGAATTACAGACAGTTGTTCTGCCATGTACGTGCTGGAAATTGAACCAGGGCCTCTGCAAGAGCACCCAGTGCTCTTAACCACTGAGCCATCTCCCCAGCCCCTAGGATATACATTTTTTAAATTAATTTTATTTATTTCTGTATGTGTATGAATGTACTGTCTGCATGCAAGTTTGTGCACCCGTGTCGTGCAATGCTGCGGAGGTAAGAGGGTGTCGGATTCCCCTGGAACTGGAGTTCTCCTGGAATTGGAGTTTCAGACGGTTCTCGGCCGCCATGTGGATGCTGGGGATCGAACCCGTGTCCTCTGCAAGAGCGGTCTGCGCTCTTAACCGCTAGGCCATCTCTCCAGCCCGGATATACATTTTTTAAACCATTTTATTTGCTCCGTACTGTGCTGGGGATAAAACGTTAAGCCTGGTATATACTAGAGAAGCCTTCTATTACCAGAGCTACATTTCCAGATATTTTTCTTAAAAAATAGAGATTAAGATCTTACTGTGTGGTCCAGGTTACCTGTGATTTGCTATGTTTCCCCAGCTAGCTTTCCTTCAACTTTCTTTTTCTTCTCTCTTTTTCTTTTTTTTTGAGGGGGTGGTCTTTTTGAGATGGGGTCTCTCTCTAGCCCCAACTGGCCTGGAATTCACTATGCAGACCCAGTTGGCCTTGAACTCATAGAGAACTGCCTGCTTCTGCCTCCCAAGTACTACTTCCCTTCAACTGTCAATCCAGTCTGGGCCTTGAAAGTGCTGGATTTTTTTTGGTGTTTTTGAGACAGGGTCTCCCTGTAGCCCCAGCTGGCCTGGAACTCACTCTGTAGACCAGGCTGGCCTTGAACTCATAGAGATCCATCGACCTGCCTCTGCCTCCTGAGTGCTGGGATCAAATGTGTGTACCACCATGCCCTTTAAATTGTCCTTTTCAAAAATTATATATTTTTATTTTATGTATACAAGTGTTATGCCTGCATATATGTAAGTGCACCCACATCATGCAGTGCCTTTGAAATTATGGATGGTTTCGAGTTGCTACATAGGAGCTTAGAATTAAACTCAGGTCCTCTGCCAGAGTAGCTAGTGCTCTTAACTACTAAGCCATCTCTCCAGCTCTATAATTATACTTTCAATATCAGTTAACTTAACAAATGCTGGTTTTAATTCTACCATGTAACAGTTCAATAAAAATGCAATCGTTATAAGTATGTAAATATCTTTATATCCCCCACAATGGGGGATGGAGATATAAAGATGATTAAGATGTTCCATATGAAATGCATAAAACCTTACTTAAAATTTTACAAAATCAAATATTTATCTGAAACTTNTTCCAGGAGAACTCCAGTTCCAGGGGAATCTGAGACCCTCTTCTGACCTCCGCGGCATTGCACAACACTGGTGCACAAACCTGCATGCAGACAGTACATTCATACACATACAAAAATAAATAAAATTAAAAAAATTTCTGCCAGGCGTGGTGGCACACACCTTTAATCCTAGCACTTGGGAGGCAGAGGCAGGTGGATCTTTGTGAGTTCGAGGCCAGCCTGGTCTACAGAGTGAGTTCCAGGACAGCTGGGACTACAGGGAGACCCTGTCTCGAAAAGACAAAAAAAAAATTCTTTCTTTAAATATTTTTAAATTTTATTTATTTTTTATGTGTATGAATGTACTGTCTGCATGTAGGTTTGTGCACCCATGTCGTGCAATGCCGTGGAGGTCAGAAGAGGGTATCTGACTCCCCTGTAACTAGAGTTACAGACGGTTCTCAGCCGCCATGTGGGTGCTGGGAATCGAACCCGGGTCCTCTGCAAAAGCAGTCGGTGCTCTTAAGCACTAGGCCATCTCTCCAGCCCCTTCACAGGACTCTTAAATATCTATGTATTATTTCATCAAATTATTTCAAAATCAAATATTATACTGTGTAACATATGCTGCCAATTTCCTACTACTGTGAAAGATTTTTGAGGAGATATGGAGAATAACACAGTTGCTATGATAATGTTTCAGTGCACACTAGCTAGACCTACTAATTTTTTTTTAAGTTTATGTGTGTGTCTGTGAGCGGGTGCCTCTGAAGACCAGGAGAGGGTAGTAAAGCCCCTGAAGCTGGAGTTATAAGCAGTTTAAGCAAGTCACCTAACATGATCTGAACACAGATCCTTAGGAAGAATAGTATGTGTTCCTTACTGCAGAGCCATGAATTACCTTTTGAGACTAAAAATACCCGTTTATAGGGGCTGGAGAGATGGCTCGGTGGTTAAGAGCACCGAATGCTCTTGCAGAGGACCTGGGTTCGATTCCCAGCACCCACATGGCGGCTGAGAACCGTCTTTAACTCCAGTTCCAGGGGAATCCGTCACCCTCTTCTGACCTCTGTGGCATTGCACAACACGGGTGCACAAACCTACATGCAGACAATACACTCATACACATAAAAAATAAAAAATTAAAAAAAATACCCGTTTATAGACAATTTATCACAATTCTTAACCTCAAGATAACAGAAGTCTAGAGTAGATGAGTGACCCAATATCCATGAAACTATCAAGTATCAGAGAAGGATCCTTCTGACTCGTGACTATCAGTTCCCAGAAAACAGTTATTTGAAATTAAGACACATCCATTTTTCAGACACAAAATACAGTCATTCACAAAATTAGAGAAAAAATGGACATAGGAGTCATCTTTGTGACTCCTACATCACTGATTTACAGAAAACCTTACACAATTACATAAATGCTCTTTCCTGGATCAAAAACGCTATGCTGAAGCCGGGCGTGGTGGCGCACGCCTTTAATCCTAGCACTTGGGAGGCAGAGGTAGGCGGATCTTTGTCAGTTCAAGGCCAGCCTGGTCTACAGAGTGAGTTCCAGGACAGCTGGGACTACAGGGAGACCCTGTCTCAAAAAGACCAAAAAAAAATTAATTGATTAATTAATAATACTAAAACAGTCACCTCTTTTTCCATAGCAGCTTGATGTTTCTTGATAAGTTTCTCCATTTCTGCAGCAAAATTGTTACGCTGAGTTTCAAGATCTTTGTCTAATCTGAGGCGGTGTTCATCCATTTCAGCTTTTAGTTTATTTTCCAGAGTCATCAGCTGCTTTTGATGTTGTCGCCTCATTCGCTTATAGCCAGACATCTGTTCTCTAAGCTCAGAGTCCTGTTCATGTTCTTGCATTTGCCTTGTAACCTAGACATACAAACAATGGAGAAAAAAAGAAAGCAAAACAATTTTCTTTTACAAGTATTTAGAAAGCTGGACATTGTGATACAGGTCTGTAATCCTATCATCTGGGAGACTGAGACAGTGAATTGTCAAGAATTCAGGGCTAGCTGGGTGTGACGGCACATGACTTTAATACCAGCACTCAGGAGGCAGAGATAGGTGGATCTCTGTGCCTTCAAGGCCAGCCTGGTCTACATAGTGAGTTCTAGGCCAGCTGGGTCTATATATATAATAAGGCCAAGCCAGGGCTGTATCACAAAAGCCTGTCTCAAATAACCAAGCTAAAAATGACAACACATTTAGAACATTACTATTACCTAAGTAGCTAAATAGTAAGAGATCTATATATTAGCAGTTTATGGCTGAATTTCTAGCAGATCTTTTGTTTGTCAGTCTTCCTATAACCCCAGCTGTCTAGAAACTGCTATGTAGACCTCATAGAGGTCCCCTGCCTCTGCCTCCAGAGTCCCGGGATTTAAAGGCATGTGCCACTACACCTAGCTCCAGCAGATCATTTATTTATTTATTTATCTGTTTATTTATTTATTTTGTCTTTTTAAGACAGGGTCTCCCTATAGCCCTAGCTGGCCTGGAACTCACTCTGTACATCAGGCTGGCCTTGAACTCACAGAGATCTACCTGCCTCTGTCTCCCAAGTGCTAGGATTAAAGGCATGTGCCACTACACCTAGCTCCAGCAGATCATTTATTTATTTATTTATCTGTTTATTTATTTATTTTGTCTTTTTAAGACAGGGTCTCCCTATAGCCCTAGCTGGCCTGGAACTCACTCTGTACATCAGGCTGGCCTTGAACTCACAGAGATCCGCCTGCCTCTGCCTCCCGAGTGCTAGGATTAAATGCCACCACACCTGGCTTTTAGCCGCTATGTGGGTGCTGGGAATCAACCCGGGTCCTCTGCAAGAGCAGTCAGTGCTCTTAACTGCTGAGCCATCTCTCCAGCCCCTCCAACAGATGGTGTAAAGGAAATGTACAAGCTGGTTCTAAAATTTATATGGTAATATGAAAGACCTAGAATAGCCAAAATAGTCTTGAATCTTGATGCCCTTTATCATTCATTTCTTTTTTTTTTTGGAGCTACAGGGTCTCCTTGTAGCTCCAGCTGTCCTGGAACTTGCTATTTTATTTTATTTTTTAATTTAATTTAATTTTATTTATATGTATGAATGTACTGTCTGCATGTAGGTTTGTGCACCCATGTCGTGCAACGCCGCGGAGGTCAGAAGAGGGTGTTGGATTCCCTGGAACTGGAGTTCTCTGGAATTGGAGTTACAGACGGTTCTCAGCCACCATATGGGTTCTGGTCCTCTGCAAGAGTGGTCGGCGCTCTTAACCACTAGGCCATCTCTCCAGCCCCAAGCTTTGTTTTTTTTTTTAAATTTTTTTTTTTATTATTAATTTTATTTATTTCTGTATGTGTATGAATGTACTGTCTGCATGCAAGTCTGTGCACCCGTGTCGTGCAACGCCGCGGAGGTCAGAAGAGGGTCTCGGATTCCCCTGGAACTGGAGTTCTCCTGGAATTGGAGCTTCAGACGGTTCTCAGCTGCCATGTGGATGCTGGGGATCGAACCCGGGTCCTCTGCAAGAGCGGTCGGCGCTCTTAACCGCTAGGCCATCTCTTCAAAACAATGGGTTGCTGTGTATGATGGTGCACACCTTTGATCCCAGCACTCAAGGGGCAGAAGCAGGAAGTTGAGACCCTCTCAAAAAGACCAAAACAAACAAACAACTCATCAGAATGCCCATTTAGTATTGTAGCTTTTTTTTGGTCTTTTCAAGACAGGGTCTCCTTGTAGCCCCAGCTGTCCTGGAACTCATTATATAGACCAGGCTGTCCCTGTACAAATAGAGATAAGCCTGCCCATACCTCGTGAGTGCTAGGATTAAACATTCCAAAATATTTTAATAAATGTCTTAAAAACATCATTCTCTGATGTTTTGCAAAATATTCTCATTTAAGTGCTTTCTTTTAATAGGGCACTTAAATGAGAATATTTTGCAAAACAAATCTCAAACACAAAGAGAGTCAAATATACTCGAGTCTATGTAGTCAACACAACAAATATACTATTATGTGGGTGAGGGGAATCACATACCAATGATGCTGTCCGTATGGTTGCAAAATGTTCTCGATTACGATAATGAGATTTGTGACGAGACACTTGAGGTGGAGACTGTGGATCTGATGTTCTTGTTCTAGGATCTGCTTCCTCTCTGTAATTTTCCTCCTCCTAAAAAAAACAAAACAAAACAAAACAAAAGCCACAATATTATGCAAGGGAAACTAGTTGAGCATTAAAGGAAATTAAATATTTAAAGACAATTTGATCACTAATCTCAAAAGTACACAATTCTCTGGGACCACAGGGAGACCCTGTCTCGAAAAGACCAAAAAACAAAAAACAAAAAAAACAAACAAACAAAAAGCACACAATTCTATAAAGCACACAAAAAAGGTAAACATACTATCATCTTTTCAACATATGTAGAAAGAAGACTAAATGTCAGAAATACTGTCAGAAATACTAAAAGATGTTACGGGTTATATAATAGATGATGAAAACTATCTAAACAAACAAATAAATAAATAAATAGACTAGAACTGTTGGTATCCAAGTAGGACCAAGCATGATGAAAAAAATGCTAGTTCGCCGGGCGTGGTGGCGCACGCCTTTAATCCTAGCACTTGGGAGGCAGAGGCAGAGGCAGGTGGATCTCTGTGAGTTCAAGGCCAGCCTGGTCTACAGAGTGAGCTCCAGGCCAGCTGGGACTAAAGGGAGACCCTGTCTCAAAAATACCAAAAAGAAAATTTTTTAAATTAAAAAAAAAAATTAAAAATGCTAGTGCTATACTTGGGAGGCAGAGGCAGGCAGATCTTTGTGAGTTCAAGGCCAGCCTGGTCTATAGAATGAGTTCCAGGATGGCTAGGGCTACAGGGAGACCCTGTCTCGAAAAGACCAAAACAAACAAAGATCCGCCTGCCTCTGCTTCCTGAGTGCACCACCACATCCGAATAAATTTTTAAAGAAATATTTCATTACTATTTTTAATTTTTATGTGTGTGGATGTATTGCTTTGCATGCAGGTAACTGTATCCATGCCATGCAGTGCCCTTAGAAATCACCTGAGAATGTTGTATGCCTTAGAATTGGAGTTATAGGTGGTATGGTAGTTAGCCATCATGTGGGTTCTGGGAACAGAACCCTGGTCTTCTGCACGAGTTAGCCAAAACCATTTCTATAGTTCAGGAAATAGCATACAGTATGGCTGTATTTATATTAAAAACGTAGGAAAAACAGAAGAGCTTGGGCTGAAGAGATAGCTTAGTAGTTAAGAATATGTACTGCTCTTACAGAGGACCCAAGTTTGATTCCCAGCACCCACATGGTGGCTCCAAGAGAATCCCATGCCTCTGGCCTCTGAGGGAACCTGCATTCATCTGCATGCAGAACCACATATGTATATAACTAAAAACAATAAAAATATCCAGGGTTGGCGATGCATGCCTTTAATCCCAGCAAATGGACCACAGAGGAAAGCAGAGGCCAGCCTGGTCTAAACAGTGAGTTCTAGGCCAGCTGGGGGCACAGGAAGACCTTTTCTCAGGAAAGAAAAAAAAAAGATAATAATAAAAATACATCTGGAATTAGGGCTGGAGAGATGACCTAGCGGTTAAGAGCGCCGACTGCTCTTGCAGAGGACCCGGGTTCGATGCCCAGCACCCACATGGTGGCTGAGAACCGTCTTTAACTCCAGTTCCAGGGGAATCCGACACCCTCTTCTGACCTCCGCAGCAATGCATGACATGGGTGCACAGACCTACATGCAGACAGTACATTCATATACATAAAATTTAAAAAAAATTAAAAAAAAAAATACCTCAAGGTTACAAACATTAAAAAAAATCTGGACTCAAAACCTTGAAAAGCTTTAATGTAGCATAAACACAAAAAGAATAGAACATAGAGCTAATTCTATTTTTAATTTGGTCTTTTTGAGACAGGGTCCCCCTATAGCCTCTTGTCTTGAAGAATAAAAAGGAAGGAAAAAAAAAGTAAGAGATTTTTAAACAAAAGACTTAAAAGTGATTTTTTTTTTTTTTTTGTTCTTTTCGAGACAGGGTCTCCCTGTAGCCCCAGCTGTCCTGGAACTCACTCTGTAGACCAGGCTGGCCTTGAATGTCTCACAGAAATCCGCCTGCTCTGCCTCCCAATGTGCTAGGATTGAAGGCGTGCGCCAAGCCTTGGTTATTAGGCCGCGGCCAAAAAGTGATTTTTTACATTAATGAATTTTACATTGTTCTTGGTGCTGTGTTAATGTTTAAAAATTTTAGTCCTTATGCCAGGGCGGTGGCAACACGCTTTAATCCTAGCGACTTGGGAGGCGCATGAGGCAGGCGGATCCTTTGTGTCAGTTGAGGCCAGCCTGGGTCTACAGGAGTAAGTTCCATGGACAGCTAGGGACTTACAGGGAGACCCTGGTCTCGGAAAGAAGACCAAAAAAAAAAAAAGAAAAGAAAGTGTTTTAGTCCTTTATTCTAATTTATTTGGCTTATTTTATTGAACAATTCTCAATCTATGAACCTATCTAATCAGCGGACTATTTAATCTTTTTCAGTCAACAAAAATGCGGAATCTATAGCAATAACTTGTTTTATCCTCTTAACTCAGATCAGGTAAGACTTTTTTTTGTCTTTTTGAGGCCAGGGTCTCCCTGTAGCCCCAGCTGTCCTCGGCAACCCTCTGTGTAGACCGTCAGGCCTGCTTTTTGAACTCACAAAGATCATGGCCTGCCTCACCGCTCCCCGAAGTGACTAGGGATTATTAAACGCATGCGCGCAACCATGCCTGGCCAACAGTAACTTTTAAATTATTGTCCAACCCTATAAATTTTCCTATTCAGAGATTTTAAGTTTCATTATAAAATATTTCTTTTATGTCTGAATTATGCCTCTAGATCTATTTTTGGAGACAAGGTCTCAATATTTAACCAAGACTGACTTGGAATTTGTAATCCTCCAGTGTTATACCTCTACATGGCTAGGATTACAGGGCTGTGCTATTATGCCCAACACTTAGCAAGTTTTTGACATTTATCCATCTTGCAGCATACATTAGAGCTTTATTCTTATTTACAAGTGAATAATATTCCACTGTATATATGCACCACAATTTTGTTATCCACTCAACTGTTGGTAGACATTTGGTTGTTTCTAACTACCAGTTATGCCTGGCGTGGTGGTGCGTGCCTTTAATCCTAGCACCGGGAGACAGAGGCAGGTGGATCTCTGAGTTCAAAGCAGCCTGGTCTACAAAGAGCAGCTCCAGCCAGCTGGACTAAAGGGCAGACCTTTTTTTTTCTTTTTTTTTTTTTTCTTTCTTTGAGAGTATAGGGTCTCTTCTCTGTCTCAAAGAGACCAAAAAAAAAAAAAAAACCCAAAACAAAACAAAAAACAAAACAAAAACAAAAACCCAAAAATCACCTAACTACCTGTTATTGTGCTTAATAACTATCTATCTATCTATCTATCTATCTATCTATCTATCTATCTATCTATCTATCTATTTTTCGATTGGGTCAGAGTCCCTGTAGCCCAGCTGGCCTTAAACTCAGAGAGATCTGCCTGCCTCTGGTTCCTGAGTGCTGGGATTAAAGATGTGTGGTGCATCACCCAGCTATGCTTAATAACTTTTCAGTGCCATAAGCTATAAAGTTAAAAGGAGACCATTCCCAGAGACAGAGGCAGGAGAATCACTGTAAGTTCAAGACCAGCTAGGACTACAAAGCAAACCTCAAGTCTCCAAAACAAAAGACAATCATTGCTGATAATGAAATCCAGGATTATCTGCAAGAATTAAACCCAAGATCATCTGTATGCTAGGTAAGCATTTTACTACTAAACTACACCTTCAAAGTCCTTAATTTGTGGATATTCTTTTTTTTATTTTAAAATTTATTTATTCATATTTTGTATATGAGTATATTCCATTAATGTATGTAAATACATCTGTGTCCTGCAGTGCCTGCAGAAATCAGAAGAGGATCTGAGGTACCCTGGAACTTGAGTTACAGATAGGTGTTAGTTGCCATGCAGGCTCAAGAATTTGAACCGGGATCAGAGCTCTCCGAGACCAGCCAGTGCCCTTAGTCACTGAGCCATCTCTCCAGAACTGTCTTGTTATTATTCTTGAGAACTCAGAGATCCATCTGCCTCTGCCTGCTGGGTTTAAAGGTGTGTGCCACACCTGCCTTCAACTACTACCATGATTTTAATGTAGATTCTTTTTTTTTTTTCTGTCTTTTGAGATAGGGTCTCTCTCTGGTCCCAGTTGGCCTGGAGCTGGGTAAATAGACCAGGTTAACCTTGAATTTAGAGATCCACCTGCCTCTGCTGGGATTAAAGGCGTGCACCACCAGGCCCAGCTTAGATTCTTATTTCTTTAGACTTTATTTTCCATTTAAGTAATTTCAGGAAACAGGTTATATGGTATTTCTCTATTTTGATCCTATTCTAAGATGGTGCTACACATTTTTGTATTTAAAAACAGCAATTTCCTGGGGCTGAAGAGATGGCCTGGTGGTTAAGAGCACCGACTGCTCTTGCAGAGGACCCGGGTTCGATCCCCAGCACCCACATGGCAGCTAAGAACTGTCTTTAACTCCAGTTCGAGGGGAATCTGACGCTCTCTTCTGACCTCCACGGCATTGCACGACACAGGTGCACAAACCTACATGCAGACAGTACCTTGATATACATACAAAATAAATAAAAAATATAGAAATGAAAAAAATAAAAACAGTAATTTCCCAAATGCAGATAACAGATCAAGAATTAAAATTACTGCCATGTTTGTTGTTTATTATTATTTTTTTTTATTTTTATTTATTTCCATGTGTATGAATGTACTGTCTGCCTGCAAGTCTGTGCACCCGTGTCGTGCAACGCCGCGGAGTTCAGAAGAGGGTCTCGGATTCCCCTGGAACTGGAGTTCTCCTGGAATTGGAGTTTTAGACGGTTCTCAGCCGCCATGTGGGTGCTGGGGATCGAACCCGGGTCCTCTGTAAGAGCGGTCGGTGCTCTTAACCGCTAGGCCATCTCTCCAGCCCGTGTTGTTTATTATTTTTTATGTATATGAGTATATTGCCTCCATGTATCTAGTGCACCCATGCCGTGCAATGCCCACAGAGGTCAGAAGAGGGTTTGGGATCCCCTGGAAATTAATAGTTTCAGACAGTTGTACCCATGCCATGTGGGTACTAAGAACTGAACCAGGGTCTCCAGCAAGAGTAGCCAGAGTAGCTAGCTAGTCCTTTTAACTGCTGAACCATCTCTCCAGCCACTTGTTTGTTTTTAATTTTATTTATTTTTTATGTGTATGAATGTACTGTCTGCATGTAGGTTTGTGAGCCCGTATCGTGCAATGCCTTGGAGGTCAGAAGAGGGTGTCGGATTCCCCTGGAACTGGAGTTAAAGATAGTTCTCAGCTGCCATGTGGGTGCTAGGGATCAAACCCAGTTTCTCTGAAAGAGCAGTCGGCACTCTTACCCACTAGGCCATCACTCCAGCCCCTTATTTTTTATTTTTTAAAAATTTCTATTTCTGTATGTGTATGAATGTACTGTCTGCATGCAGGTTTGTGCACCCGTGTCGTGCAATGCCGCAGAGGTCAGAAGAGGGTCTCGGATTCCCCTGGAACTGGAGTTCTCCTGGAATTGGAGTTACAGACGGTTCTCAGCCGCCATGTGGGTGCTGGGGATCGAACCCAGGTCCTCTGCACGAGCAGTCGGTGCTCTCAACCACTAGGCCATCTCTCTAGCCCTACCACCTGTTTCTTTTTAAGGGTACATATGTGATTTGGGCATAATAATTCATGCTTATGATCCCAACACTCAAAAGGCTGAAGCAGGGTCAGGCATGGTAGTACATGCCTTTAGTCTCAGAACTCAGGAAGCAGAGGCAGGTGGATCTCTATGAGTTCAAAGCCAGCATGGTCTACATAGCAAATTCCAGGACTGCCAGCGCTACACAGTGAGTCCATGTCTCAAAACAATCAAAGAAACCAGATTTCTTGGGTTTGAGAGATGGTTCACTGGTTAAGAGGCATTTGCTGCTCTTGAAGAGGACCTGAGTTCAATTTCCAGCACCCACATGGTGGCCAACAACCAACCATCCATAACTCAGTCCAGTTTTGATACCCTCTTCTGACCTCCGTGAATATTGCATACATGGTACATACATACATACATACACACACATATATGTGCAGGCAAAATACTCATACAGATAAAATAAAAATCAATCAATCGAAAAAAATTTAGGATGAGTACCACGAATTTGAGGCCATTCTGGGCTACATAGCAAGAGCCTGTATCAAAAGATAACCACATGGTGGTGCACGCCTTTAATCCCAGCACTCGGGAGGCAGAGGCAGGCGGATCTCTGTGAGTTCAAGGCCAGCCTGGTCTACAGAGTGAGTTCCAGGCCAGCTGGGGCTACAGGGNTGTTTCCAGATAAAAAATGGAAGAAAATAAAAACCCAGCAGGGCACATTCTTAGTTCTAATGTTTGGTTTGTCACAAACTAGTTATACTGCATCACTGAAAAGCTTTCTGGGCTTTAGTTTTCCTCCTGATAAAAAAAGGGATACTAGCAGGGCGTGGTGGCGCACGCCTTTAATCCTAGCACTCGGGAGGCAGAGGCAGGCGGATTTTTTTTAGTTCAAGCCTGGTCTACAAAGTGAGTTCCAGGACAGCTAAGGCTACAGGGAGACCCTGTCTCAAAAAGACAAAAAAAAATAAAAAAAATTAAAAAGGGATACTACTTGAAGCCAAGAGTGGTGGTGCACGCCTTTAATCCTAGCACTTGGGAGGCAGAGGCAGGCGGATCTCTGTGAGTTCAAGGCCAGCATGGTCTACATAGTGAGCTCCAGGCCAGCTGGGACTAAAGGGAGACCCTGTCTCAAAAAGACCAAAAAAGGGCTGGAGATGGCCTAGCGGTTAAGAGTGCCAACTGCTCTTGCAGAGGACCTGGGTTCGATCCCCAGCACCCACATGGCGGCAGAGAACCATCTTTAACTCCGGTTCCAGGGGAATCTGACACCCTCTTATGACCTCCATGGCATTGCATGACACGGGTGCACAGACCTACATGCAGACAGTACATTCATACATGTAAAAAAATAAAATAAAATTTTAAAAGTTTAAAAATTATATTTAAAAAAAAAGGGATACTACTACCCAAGTCAGGTTATTATACAAGGCTCAAGGGTCTAGCTCACAAGTTGAAAGAATACAAACTGGCTGGGAATAGTGCTGCACGCCTTTAGTCCCAGCACTCAGGAGTCAGAATTCAAGGCCAGCCTGGTCTACCTAGAAAGTTCCAGGCCAGCTGGGGCTAAAGGGAGACCCTGTCTCAAAAAACACCAAAAAAAAAAAAAAAAGAATTCAAGCTGTGAGTCATTTTTAGGTATTACCTCTTCTTCTTCCTGTGCTTCTACTGCTGGTCCATTATGTGCCTCCTGAAAAAGGAGTTTCTTCATTTTTCGATATTGCAGATTGTCCAGCTCTCTTACTGCATCCTTTGTCCTTTGAATAAGATCTATTAACACTGTTTCCGGGCGCTCCCGAAGAACAAACATGTGCTGGAGAGGGAAGAAAGTAGATGTAGGTTAAAATTTTTTTTCTAGGCTGGGCATGGTGGGGCACTCGGGAGGCAGAGGCAGGCAGATTTCTGTGAGTTCAAGACCAGCTTGGTCTACAGAGTAAGCTCCAGGCCAGATGGGACTCAAAGGGAGACCCTGTCGAAAATATAAAAAAATAAAATAATTTTTTTTTCCCTAGGGACTCGAGAAATGGCTCAGTGGTTAAGACCACTGACTACTCTTGCAGTGGACCCAGGTTCAATTCTAGGTACCCACATGGTGGCTAAGAACCTTCTTTAGTGCCAGGTGTGGTGACGCACACCTTTGATCCCAGCACTTTCAAGGCAGAGTCAGGCAGAAAGGCCAGCCTGGTCTACATATTGAGCTCCAGGCCAGCTGGGACTAAAGGGAGACCCTGTCTCAAAAAGACCAAAAAAAAAAAAAAAAAAAAAAAAAAAAAAAAAGATCAATCAAAAATGAAAATTCCAGTTATTTAAAATATTATTCTATTTTATAATCTGAAGTTACTATCTTGAAACATAGTTCATGCAATCTATAGCCATTTAATTCTATTATCTGACTGGGATTATATAATCTGCCATCATGCAGAATCTACTTCTATTATAAGCAATGTTTGATTTAAGTAGAAACATTAATTGATGACAAATTAAGTAATCAGAACTTAGACGTATGTTACTTTTTCTTGACAAAGTTTCACTATAATAAGCAACGCTGCCTTTAAACCCATGATCCTCCTACCTCAGCTTGCTAATGCTATGAATCTATGCATGAGCAACCATACCCAGACTATTAAAAATTCTTTTGCTTCTGTGAGTGTCTAGTTCTTTAGGTTTTCATTTCTGAGATCATGAGTGAATTCACTCCCCGGAATTAAGTAAACAGAAAGGAAAATTTTTATTGTTCTTCTGTACACTATTACTACAAATATTAATCAAATATATACTGTGTATATGACCTTCTAAATTTTGTTGTAGGTTTAATTTAGTTGATGTGTGACAGTGAAAACAAACTGACCTGCTTTGAAATTCTCAAACATTAATATAAAAAGTTTGTGCAAGTCTTATGGAAAAAAGATTCTGTAGAATTACAAAGAGCTAGAGTCAAATCTTCATTGTTGCATAGTCAAGATGTTTTAAGAAGGCTGGGGCTATAGCTCTATCAGTAGAGTGTTTGCCTGGCATCTATGAGGCTTTGGGTCCAAACCTAGAAACATATAAACTACGTGTTGCGGAAGATACAGTACTTGGAAGGGTTAGAAGTTTCAAGATCAGCTTCAGTTACACAGCAAGTTCCAGGCCAGCCTGGGATACATGGAGTCTCCATCTCAAAAAAGGATATTTTTAAGAACTACATTAAAAATTTAATAGTACTTTTTTTTTTTTTTTTGAGACAGGGTCTCCCTATAGCTCCAGCTGTCCTGGAACTCGCTCTGTAGACCAGGCTGGCCTTGAACACACAGAGATTCACCTGCCTCTGCCTCCTGAGTGATGGATTAAAGGCATGCCCTACCACACCCAGCTTTCAATAGTACTATTTTTTTTTTTTTTGTCTTTTTGAGACAAGGTCTCCCTGGAGCATAAGGCTGTCCTGGAACTCACTCTGTAGACCAGGCTGGCCTTGAACTCACAAAGATCCGCCTGCCTCTGCCTCCCGAGTGCTAGGATTAAAGGCATGTGCCACCACGCCCGGCTTCAATAGTACTATTAAAGGAGGCTGGAGAGATGGCTCAGTGGTTAAGAGAACTGGCTGCTCTTATAGAGGACTCAAGTTTGGTTCCCAGCACCCACATGGAAGATAACTATCTATAGCTCCCCTTCCAAGGGATTCAATCCCCTCTTCTGACCTCTGAGAGTACTATGCAGCACGGGACCACTTACATAAATGTAGGCAAAACACTCATACATATAAAAAAAAAATTTTTTTTTTTTTGTTCTTTTTGAGACAGGGTCTCCCTGTAGCCCCAGCTGTCCTGGAACTCACTCTGTAGACCAGGCTGGCCTTGAACTGACAAAGATCCGCCTGCCTCTGCCTCCCAAGTGCTAGGATTAAAGGCATGCGCCACCACGCCCGGCATAAAATATTTTTAAAATACTATTAATTATATGATGGTCAACACATAAATGAAGTAATTTTTGAGAATAGCCAGTTAAAATATGAATAGAACTAAAATGATTTTAAAGAATTTACTAGGGGGCTGGAGAGATGGCTCAGTGGTTAAGAGCACTGACTGCTCTTGCAGAGGACCCAGGTTCGATCCCCAGCACCCACATGGCAGCTAAGAACCATCTTTAACTACAGCAATTCCAGGGGAATCCCTCACTCTCTTCTGACCTCCGCAGCATTGCACAACATGGGTGCACCAACCTACATACAGACAGTACACTCATACACAAAAAATAATAAATAAAAAAAAAGAATTTGCTAAATTACATTTTATTTAATGATTAAATGATTGTGTATATGTATGGACATACATCTGGAAGTCAGAGGATAATCCACAAGAGTAAATTTCCACCTCCTCCTATGTGGGATCCAGGGATTGAATACAGGTCATTAGGTTTGGCTGCTAAGGTCCCTCACCCACTGATACAGTTAATCTTCATTCATAATCAAATAATAATAACAATAACATATGGTAAAACCATTTTTAAGGGAAAATAAATCAAGTTTTATAGAACTGACCTTTAAAAGTTCCTCTGATGTAGGACGATCTTGAGGGATTTTCTGGAGGCAAGAATCTACAAAGTTGCGAAAATAATCAGACCTATTGTAAAGGAAAGTATCAAGTGAACATATTGCTATTTCTTTTAAAAACACATCCAAAAAGGCACATGCCAACTCATAAGAGAATGGAAAAAGAATGATAAATAAAGCAGACTACATAATTTATGAAAAGTGATCTAAAGCTATTAATGCATCTTTACCATTTTTTTTTTTTTTTTTTGAGACAGGGTCTCCCTTTAGCCCCAGCTGACCTGGAGCTCTATATGTAGACCAGGCTGGCCTTGAACTCACAGAGATCCACCTGCCTCTGCCTCTGGAGTGCTGGGATTAAAGGCGTACTCCACCAGGCCTGGCACTAAAGAAGGTTCTTAGCTGCCATCTGGTAATGGGAATCAAACCCAGGTCCTCAGCAAGAGCAGTCAGTGCTCTTAACCCCTGAGCCATCTCTCCAGCCCTACCATTCATTTTCAAAAAAATAAATTAGCGGGCTGGAGAGATGGCCTAGCGGTTAAGAGCACCGACTGCTCTTGCTGAGGACCCAGGATCCCCAGCACCCACATGGCGGCTGGAAACCATCTTTAACTCCAGCTCCAGGGGAATCCAACGCCCTCTTCTGACCTCAGCGGCATTGCGCGACATGGGTGCACAAACCTACATAACTGTACCTAACTCCAGTTCCAGAGAACCTGACACATTCTTTTGACCTCCTTGGGCACTGCAGTTACATTCTTGCAGGCAATGCACTCAAACACACCAAAAAAAATGAAAATAAAAATTAAAAAACTTGGTTTTTATTTTATTATACAAGTGGTCATATACAAAAGTTTGTCTTGGGGGCTAGAAAGATGGCTCAGCAGTTAAGAGCACTGGCTGCTCTTGCAAAGGAAGAGCCAGGTTCAAATCTCTGCACCCACATGGTAGCTAACAACCATTTGTAACTCCATTTTCAGCAGATCTGACACCCAATTTTGACTTCCTCAAGCATCCCATGACATAGGTACACTTTATACATGCAGGCAATACATCATACACATAAAGTAAAAAAAAAAAGTCTTAAATCTCAGACGAGTCTTCAGATACTGGACTTAAGACTAAGGGGACCTTTAGAGCTGGACTAAATATATTTTGTGTTATAAGATGAACACGTGGCTTTAGGGGCAAGAGGTGGAATAATTTATCTACAGTGATGTGCTCAGGTGTCCTGCTGAAAAAGGGCATCCTAATAATGGTTAACCTTGTCAATCTGATTAGATTTAGAACCACCACAGAAACACTTCCAAGTAGGTCTTATCAGAGTGCTCTGAAAACAGTTTGAGGAAGAAAGACCTACTCTGAATGTTGGTGGCACCATCCCATGGCGCAGACCAAATAAAAAGGACAAAACAACTGGAATACCACCATTCATCTCTTCGCTTCTTGATAGTAGTCCTATATAACCAGCTGCTTCCTGCTCCTAGGCCAGGCTTTCCTTGCCATGCTGAAGACTACCCTCAAACTGTGAACCATTTAAATAAACCCTTCCTTTCTTAACTTGCTTTGGTCAGGTATTTTGTTAAAGAGAAAAGTAACTAATATATAACTTTTACCATTCATAAAAACTCTCTAGTCTAAGCTGGGCATGGTGGCACACGCCCTTAATCCCAGCACTAGGGAGGGAGAGGCAGGTAGATCTCTGTGAGTTCAAGGCCAGCCTGGTCTACGTAGTGAGTTTTAGACCCTGTCTCAAACACGCGCACACACACACACACACACCCCTCTCTAGTCTAAAAGTGTATTATATGAATAAACATATTTTTATCAAATCAAGGACTATACTGGAAAAAGATCAAAATAATGAGTAACATCAAAATTGTAACTAGAATTTTCCCAGTTTTAAATTACCTGATAATTTTGAAAGAGTCAAACCCTTTTACCTGTCTTATACTTCAATCAAATATCACTACAAATTATAACTGTTTATATATTTGAGCTATAAAATATCAATGTTTAGAAATGCTATTACATGATTAGGATTATTTATGTTCTAAAAAGTAAAACACAAATTTTTGCAAAAAACAGTATTTTTATTATCCTTTTTTTCTGAACTAAGTTTTATGTGCTATATGTTATAAAATACAGCAATGCCAAGAGATCAATTTAAGAGTAAACTGCCGGGGCTGGAGAGATAGCCTAGCGGTTAAGAGCACCGACGCTCTTGCAGAGGACCCGGGTTCGATCCCCAGCACCCACATGGCGGCTAAGAACCGTCTGTAACTCCAATTCCAGGAGAACTCCAGTTCCAGGGGAATCCGAGACCCTCTTCTGACCTCCGCGGCATTGCACGACACGGGTGCACAGACCTGCATGCAGACAGTACATTCATACACATACAAAAATAAAAAAAAATAAAAAAAAATTAAAAAAAAAGAGTAAACTGCCAGGCTTGGTGCCGGTTGCACACGCCTTTAGTCCCAGCACTTGCATAGAGGCAGAGGCAGGTGGATCTCTATGAGACTAAGGCCAGCCTGGTGTACATAGAGAGTGCCAGGCTAGCTGGAGTTACAAAAACACCCTGCCTCAAAAAGACCAAAAAAAAAAAAAAAAAGGGGGGGGGGAATGGGGGACGACCAATTTTTTAAGTACCTTATTTACTTAAATAAAATTAAGTCATTTTGATAGCATTTTAAATTCACATTTTTTAAAGTGTTAAGCAGTATCTCTTAGCAATACTTACCATTCATTAGATTGTAGTGTAGGGGATTCATTTTGGGCTATGTGATATAAGGCACTCATTGCATTCATATTAAATAAAGGAGGCTTCCTCTCCGCTATAAAAAAAAGGAAATTTTCTGTTAAAATATGTGTATATTACATAAGAATATTCAAGTATTGATCAAATTTTTAAGAATATATTTCTAATTTTGAAAAATAAAATACCTTAGCAGAGAAATTTGAGTAGAAAGACCTCTTCAAGTGAATCAACTGAGAAACTGCTGATCTGGCACCCCACTATCACTAAACACTTGAATGTACATTTCCTATAAACAAGAATTTTTTTTTTTTCTGGTCTTTTCGAGATAGGGTCTCCCTGGAGCTCCGGCTGTTCTGGAACTCTCTATGTAGACCAGGCTGGCCTTGAACTCACAAAGATCCGCCTGCCTCTGCCTCCCAAGTGCTAGGATTAAAGGCGTGCACCACCACGCCCGGCTTAAACAAGAATATTTTAAAAAATGTTCAAAAAATAATAGAGTTCATTAAACCGTGACAATGCTGACAAAATCATCTAATCCCAAACTTCATTCAAATTTTATTGCAATGCCCCAATAATACTGTACGTAGTTTAAGTTATTTGTGACTTCGAGGTATTATTGAGCTGCCAAACTTACAGACATAAAATTGCTCATATTTCTGTATTTTTTCTCTGTGTGTGTGTGTGTGTGTGTGTGTGTGTGTTTATGTGTTGCCCATGCATGTGAATATAGACAGGACAGATGTTATTCTCTATTGCTCTCTAATTTATCACATAAAGACAGGGTCTTTCATTGAATCAGAAACTTGCCTTTTTTTGGGTAGGATGGCTGACCAGCAAGCTCTAAGTATTTGCCCATCTTTGACTCCCAAGCTGAGATTATAGGCCTGAACAGCCATACCCAAATTTTTACATGGGCTCTGGGGATCTGAACTCAGGTCCTCATGTTTGCAGAGTAAGTGCTCTTACCCAATAAGCCATCCCAAGCCAGTACTTTTCTTGTTTGTTTGTTTGGTATTTTTGAGACAAATTCTCCCTTTAGTCCCAGCTGGCCTGGAGTTCGCTCTGTAGACGAGGCTGAACTTGAACTCACAGAGATCCGCTTGCCTCTGCCTCCCAAGTGTTGGGATTAAAGGCATGCGCCACCACGCCAGTACTTCTGATTATCACCTTTCATTCATAGCCTTTGCTTGTTTGTTTTGAGATATCAATCTGTAGCCAGACTAGTTTCAAACCAGCCTCTTGAGATTTGGGATTATAGGGATAAACTACCTATAATCTGGTCTTTCGTTGCTAACATTAGAAATTTGGATCTTCTTTTCCTAATCAGTAAGGCAAGATTTTAAAAATCAATTTTATCAATCCTTTCAAAGAATTAGACTTTAGTTTCAATGATGCCCTCTATTTTTAAATTTTCTACTTAACTGATCTTTTTATTTTGAGACAGAGTCTCCCTTTTAGTTCCAGCTGGCCTTTAACTCAGAGAGATCTGCTTGCCTCTGCCTTCCAAGGGATTAATGGCATGCCTTTAATCTTGGTGGTGGTGCACACCTTTAATCCTAGCACTTAGAGGCAGAGGCAGGTGGA
This sequence comes from Rhizomys pruinosus, assembly GCA_009823505.1. Classification (NCBI taxonomy): domain Eukaryota; kingdom Metazoa; phylum Chordata; class Mammalia; order Rodentia; family Spalacidae; genus Rhizomys; species Rhizomys pruinosus. Next base: position 2,890,224 of record VZQC01000356.1, read on the forward strand.
TCTCTCTGAGTTCCAGGACAGCTGGGACTACAGGGAGACCCTGTCTCAAAAAGACAAAAAAAAGAAAAGAAAAGAAAAGAAAAGAAAAGAAAAGAAAAGAAAAGAAAAGAAAAGAAAAGAAAAGAAAAGAAAAGAAAAGAAAAGAAAAAAGAAAGGAAAGAAAGAAAAAGAAAAAAAGACAGTCTCACTATATAGTGCAGACTGGCCTGGAACTCACAGAAATCCTCTGCCTAAGTGCTAGATTACAGGCACCATGGTACTAAGACTAATCTGTTTATTTGATAAACTACTTTTGTATGTAACCAAGATACCATGTTTGCCACCACTCTCTCAGTCAAATTCTCATTCCACTCCAAATATAGTGTGAATGCCTTCTTTTCAGTTCCCAACACCTCACAGAAACCACACTGCTTCTCCAGAATGAAAGATGCCTCCAGCCGGGCGTGGTGTTGCACGCCTTTAATTCTAGCACTTGGGAGGCAGAGGCAGGCGGATCTTTGTGAGTTCAAGGTCAACCTGGTCTACAGAGCGAGTTCCAGGACAGCTGGGGCTACAGGGAGACCCTGTCTTGAAAAGACCAAAAAAAAAGATGCCTCATTGGAGAAGTCCTTTGCATTTTAAAAAAATTTTTTCATTTATTTTTTTATGTGTATGAATATACTGTCTGCATGTAGGCCTGTGCACCGGTGTCATGCAATGCTGCGGAGATCAGAAGAGGGTGTTGGATTCCCCTGGAACTGGAGTTAAAGATGGTTCTCAGCCACCATGTGGGTGCTGGGGATTGAACCCAGGTCCTTTGCAAGAGCAGTCAGGGCTCTTAACCGATAGGCCATCTCTCTAGCCCCCTTTTCATTTTTATTAGGCTCTATCACTGTGCTAGGTTAACCTAAAATATGGACTGCCTCTATAGATACTGATTGTACAAAATGAGATGTTCCCCCTGTTCTTCCTCCCATACCTTCCTTGGTCTCTAGTAACTATATGCCACCTTTATAAATGTTTAGCCTCTCTACTGGACCTCTGAATCTTTACACTGAACCCTGCCCTGCATACAAACCCCTATTTATTTGTGATTTCATACCCGGTGATATGGAAACTGTCTACTATATTCATTTGACTGACATCCACCGTAGGTTATCATGGCTCGTCAGCTAGCATGGGTACCATATTCTGTCCTATAGAGTGGCTATAAGACTGAGTAAATTGGGAAAAAGGATTACCGAGGAAATTTGGAAAGAATGGAAGAATAATATATCTACTTTTCTAACTGTTAGGGTATTTCATTGAACAGATTCAATTGACTCCTCCCCCTCCTCTCTTCTCCTCTCCTCTCCTCTCCTCTCCTCTCCTCTCCTCTCCTCTCCTCTCCTCTCTTCTTGGCCTCATGTAATCCAGGATGGCCTAGAACTTGGCATAAACCTGAGAAGGACTCTTAGTTTTCTGATCCTACTGCTTAATGCTTGTTTTTATTTTTTTATTAACTTATTTTTATTTTATGTGTATGAGTATGTACCAGGTACTTTTGAAAGGCAGAAGAGGTCAGATCTCTGGGAACTGGAATTGAAAATGGTTATAAGCCACCATGTGAATGGTGGGACCCAAACCAGAGACCTCTGGAAGAATATCTTAATTGCTGAACCATCATGCTTACTTTTATGTGGTGGTGTGAAATCAAACTTGGGGCTTTATGTAGGCTAGGCAGGTACTCTACCAACTGAGCTATATTCCCAAACTCTCAACTGCCATTTCTATTTTAAAAAATAATAAACGACTTTATTTTTTTTTTTTTAATTTTATTTATTTCTGTATGTGTATCAATGTACTGTCTGCATGCAGGTCTGTGCACCCATGCTGTGCAATGCCGCGGAGGTCAGAAGAGGGTGTCAGATTCCCCTGGAACTGGAGTTCTCCTGGAATTGGAGTTTCAGACGGTTCTCAGCCACCATGTGGGTGCTGGGGATCGAACCCGGATCCTCTGTAAGAGCGGTCGGTGCTCTTAACCACTAGGCCATCTCTCCAGCCCCAATAAACAACTTTAATATAGTATGTTGCTCTGTAGCACAGACTGTCTTGAAAATCACAATATAGGCCACCAAGCTTTTCTCCAACTCAAGATCCTCCTAACTCTTGCATCCAACTGTTGGGATTACCAGCATGTGCCATTAGGACTGGCCTCTAGTTCAAATACTTTTTTTTTTTTAACTCACTACGTAGTCAACTAATAATCTTCCGACCTGCACCTACTGACTGAGATTACAGGCATGTACTATCATGTCTGGCATATAGGCTGCTGAGTATCAAACCAAGGGTTTCATGAATGCTAGCCAAGCACTCTATCAACTGAGTTCCATACCCATCCTCTCAAATTCTTTATTACATTACTACTATGCTTAAAGTTTAAACTAAAAATTATTTGTAATTGCAGAGATCCCACTCCTTGTGTGCATGTTTTAGCAACTCCGAACCCACTGCAGTGGTTTCTATGCCTACCACCATGGCTCTACTTGGATAAAGCCTGCCTTTACCATCTTATTAAACTGTTAAAATGTTATGTAGCCTGGCTTCATTTTTCACCTCTGTGATATACCAGATATTGAAACCAGGGCCACATACATCTAGGCGAGCACTTACCATTAAGCTGTATCCTGAGCCTTTTATGTGTATTTTATTTTGAGAAAGTTCATGCTAAGTTGCCTAGGATGCTTTGAAGTCACTCTCTAGTTAGGCAGGCCCTAAATTTGCCATTCTTCTCAGCCTCCACAGATACTGGAGTTAAGGCCTGTTCTGCAAGGTTGAGCTCTGACATGTAACTTCTATATTTAAAAAATATATATTTATTCTTATTTCATGTGTTAAGTGTTTTGCCAGCATGTATGTAAGTGTACCCATGTGTACAAAGCCTGCAGAAGTCAGAGAGAGGGATTGGATGCCCTGAAACTGGAGTTAAGGGCAGTTGTTAGTCACCATGTGGGTGCTGGGTGCTGGGAACTGAACCTGGGTCCTCTGCAAGAGCAGCTGGTGATCTTAACCCATGAGCCCTTTCCAGCCCACCCCTCTGTCCTTCCGTCCCTCCCTCCCTCCCTGTCTGTCTTTCTGAGACAGGGTCTCCCTATAGCCTCAGCTGGTCTTGAACTCAATATATAGACCAGGCTGGCCTCAATCTCAAAAAGATCCACCTGCCTCTGCCTCCCAAGTGCTGGGATTAAAGGCATGCACTACTAGTCCCAGCTCAGCCATTAATTTCTATACTTAACTCAAAAGTAGTAACTCCAAGCTGGAGAGGTGGCTCAGCAGTTAGGGGCACTCATTTCTCTTGCAGAAGACCCGAGTTTGGTTGCCAGCACTCACTAGACAAACCACAGCCTGAAACTCCAGTTCCAGGGGATCTAATATCCTCTTCTGACCTCTATAAGCAATTCACGCCTGTGAGTACATACATACACACAAGCAAAATACTCATACACATAAAAAATAAAAAAATTAAAAAAAAAACCTTTAAGGGGCTGGAGAGATGGCCTAGCGGTTAAGAACACCAACTGTTCTTGCAAAGGACCCAAGTTCGATCCCCAGCACCCACATGGCGGCTGAAAACTGTCTTTAACTCCAGTTCCAGGGGAATCCGACACCCTCTTCTGACCTCCGTGGCATTGCATGACATGGGTGCACAAACCTACATGCAGATAGTATAATCATACACATACAAAAAAAAAAAAAAAACCCAAAACCAAACACCCAGGGCTACACAACGAAACTGTCTCAAGATATAAAAATAGAAACAAAATCAACCAATCGACAACAAAAACAAAAATGTTTAATGCCCAGTAATGAAGAACAATGCTTACCTAATTCAATACATGTTATTCCAAGAGACCATACATCAACTTTGCCATCATACTGTCCTTCATCCATGGCTAAAATTACTTCTGGGGCCATCCTAAAATATATAATATTCATTTAAAGTTTAAAAAGTATACTATTCTTTGAAACTATAAGGTTCATCACTATAAAAATATGAGATCTTATCATTAAACAACATTCCAAAAGGACAATTCCAAGGTAGAGTTTTTCCAGAAATTTATTACGAAATTCTAAAATATACTTGGAAGACTGAATTTTTACCATGGGCAACAAACACTATGAACTGCTTTACTTGAGTCGACAACCTCATTTTATTTTTTGAGAAATAACTACCATGATGACAAAGACTGAATAACCAGCCACGGGTGGTGGTGTCTGCACCTTTAATCCCAGCACTCAGAATGCAGAGACAGGCAGATATCTGTGAATTCAAGGCCAGCCTGGTCTACATAGTGAAGTTCAGGACAAGTGAGGCTGCAGGGAGATTCTGTCACAAAAACAAAAACAAAAACAAAAACAAAACAAAAACAAAAACAAAAACAAACAAACAAAAAAGAATAGATAGATAGACAGACAGACAAGAAAAAAATAAAAAGGAATTGCAAGGATAAACCTGAGAGTCTGTATTTGAAAGTATCATATACAGGGGCTGGAGACCAGGGTGGCTCAGTGAATAAAAGTACCTACTGTTCTTTCATAGGACCTGAAAGCTAATACCTGTCCTTAACTTCAGTTCCAGAGGATCCAATACCCTCTTCTGGTCTCTGTAGGAACCAGGCAGATACATCATGCATATACATCCATCTAGGCAAAACACTCAATGCATATTAAAACAATACAAAAAGTCTTAAAAAAAAAAATACTAAGTATAGCCAGGCATGGTGACTCACGGCACGGCTTTAATCCCAGCACATGGGAGGCAGAGGCAGGCAGATCTGTGAGTTCAAGGCCAGTCTGGTTTAGAGACTGAGTTCTAGGCCAGATGGGGTTAAAGGGAGACCCTTTCTCAAAAATGTACCCCCGAAAAAGAAAAAAAAAAGTCCTAAGTATAAGGTTGGTATACTGGCACATGCCTTTAGTCCCAGCACTGGGGAGGTTGAGGCAGGCAGATCTCAAAATTCAAGGCTAGCCTGATCTACACAGCAAGTTACAGGCCAGCTGGGACTACAGGGAAACACTGTCTCAAACAGACCAAAAACCCCAACAAAACAAAACAAAAACAAACAAAAAAAATCCATAGCCAAAATAACAAAAAAGATAGTATAATTTCAATAAAAAGACACCTGAAAAAGTATAATCACTGTATAACATAATCACATCAATTATTTAACTTATGAGCATCAATACCAGATAAAGACTATTCTTACCAATATGGTGTTCCCACAAAAGAATTGGCAGGAGATACCATGGAAGCAGATCCAAAATCTGCAAGTTTCACCTGGCCTGGTTCTGTCAGAAGGATATTTCCTGCTTTGATATCTCTGGGTTTAAGGGATACAGAAAATTATTTAATGTTCCTTTATTAAATTGTGTTAAAAAATTAAAAAATCAAACAAAATGTTATGATACTAAAAAAATAAAAAATAATTTAAGAGCTACAATAATCTCACGTTGTGATAATGAAATTAGGAAACAAAAAATATACAATTCAGTGCCGGGCATGGTGGCAGAAGCCTTTATTCCCAGCAACAAGGAGTCAGAGGCAGGCAGATCTCTGTGAGTTCAAGGCCAGTCTGGTTTACATAGCATGACCAGATGGGGCTACAGGGAGACCCTGTCTCAAAAAGACAAAGGCGCCGGGCGTGGTGGCGCATGCCTTTAATCCTAGCACTCAGGAGGCAGAGGCAGGTGGATCTTTGTGAGTTCAAGGCCAGCCTGGTCTACAGAGAGAGTTTCAGGTCAGCTGGGGCTACAGACCCTGTCTCGAAAAGACCAAAAAAAAAAAAAANTGTAATCTCAGCACTTAAAAGACTGAGGCTAGAGGGGGCTGGAGAGATGGCTCAGAGGTTAAGAGTGCCAACTGCTCTTGTAGAGGACCTAGGTTTGAGTCCCAGCACCCACATGGCAGCTAAGAACTGTCTTTAAACTACGGGGTGTGGTGGTGCATGCCTTTAATCCTAGCACTTGGGAGGCAGAGGCAGGCAGAGCTCTGTGAATTCAAGGCCAGCCTGCTCTAGTTAGTTCCAGGCCAGCTGAGGCTACAGGGAGACCCTGTCTCGAAAAGACCAAAAAAAAAAAAAAGACAAAGGCAAGTAAAAAATAAATAAAAATTATAGCAATAATTTTCTAAAAGACAATGATTAACAAAAACAGAAACAGATAGTTGCAGCAAGCATATTGCCTACATTTGAGTTTGTTATAGTACAAACAATGGCTTTGAAAAATACAACAATTCCTTCACAATACATAAGAATTCTAAGTAGTCCATGTAACAATTCTCTTTAAAAAGAAAAAAAGAAGCTGGGTGTGGTGGCTCATGCCTTTAATCCCAGCACTCTGGAGGCCGAGGCAGGCGGATCTCTGAGTTCAAGGTCAGAGGTCTACATACAGAAGAGTTCCAGGCCAGCAGGGCCACAGGGAGACCTGGTCTCAAAAAGACCCACACCCGCAAAAAAAGGAGAAAGAGAATAAAACTTTACCTTCCTAATACTCCATTTTCAAGCTTCTGCAGTTCCCAAATACACATTAAATGAAAACTGAAGCATACAGATAACATCAATGACCCCAAACTTACTTAATATGTACTTAACTTTGCAAAAATTTATCAGAAAACCCAAATTGGGGCTGGAGAGAGATGGTTCAGTGGTTAAGCACACTGACTGTGCTTGCAGAGGACCCCGGTTCTAATCCCAGCACCCACATAGCAGCTAAGAACTAGCTTAGGCTGGGCATGGTGGCATATGCCATTAATCCCAGCACTTGGGAGGCAGAGGCAGGTGGATCTCTGTGAGTTCAAAGCAAGCCTGATCTACATAGCAAGCTCGAGGCCAGCTGGAACTAAAGGGAGACTCTGTCTCAAAAAGACCCCCCGGCCCCGGGCTGGGGGGATAGCACAGCTGTTAAAGGTTGAAGCTAAGAACCGTAAAAAAAAGACCCCCCCAAAAAGAAAACCCAAATTTTATAAATATTTTTCACAGAATGGCTCTCTCTCTGTCTGAATGACATAAAATGCTAAAAATTAAATTCCAGATCTTCAGATATGAGAAAATGAATTCTAATTTGAATTATGTCACTCAATTGCTAGCATGTGAATTTCTCTTGGATACCTAAAAATAATGATTAATTCACTAATTCAAAATGGCCCTACTGTATGGATTAATTTTTGCTGTCTGGTTCATATATATTTTAAAATGTTAGTTTCTCTCTGAAACAGCCAGCACCAGCACACACTGCATTGTGGGGCATTTTTTTCCCCCCTTCAATCAAGGATGATCGAGGATTTATGCTCAGAATCAATGATTGGAATCAGTGGAATAAATCTCCCACTAGCAGTTATCAATAAGACCAAGATCTGTTGAATTTAAGCTCTCATCTATTTGGCTTACCAATCTTTTGTTGTTGTTGTTTGTTTGTTTTTGTTTGTTTTTTTTTCTTGAGATGGGGGTCTCCCTATAGCTCCAGTTGGCCTGGAACTCACTCTGTAGACCAGGCTGGCCTTGAACTCACAGAGATCCACCTGCCTCTACCTCCCGGGTGCTAGGATTAAAGGTGTGCACCACCATGCCCGGCTTAAAGACAGTTCTTAGCCACCATGTGGTGATGGGAATCGAACTCAGGTCCTCTGCAAGAGCAATCAGTGCTCTTAACCACTAAGCCATCTCTCCAGCCCCTGGCTTACCAATCTTTAGGAAATTATAGCTCCAAACTAAAGCATCAATTGTACAATGAAAAAGACAGAATATATGATCCCTAATGCCCCTTCCAGTTTGCAAATTAAGTGATTCTATAATTACATTTCTACCACAAACCCAGAGTACAATACATTAGAAGTGGCATAAGTAAGCAGAGATTCAAAAATTCTCCTAAACAGATCAAGTATATACTATGTTCTATGTTCTTTTTAATGTGTGAACAATCTAAATAATAAGAGTTTATACAATTCTATTTGGACAGCTGGGTGTGGTGGCGCATGCCTTTAACCCCAGCACTCGGGAGGCAGAGGCAAGTGGATCTCTGTGAGTTCAAGGCCAGCCTATTCTACATAGAGTTCCAGGCCGGCTGGGGCTACAGGGAGACCCTGTCTCAAAAAAATAAAATAAAATAAAAAATCTATTTGGACAAAGCCAAAAAAACCATCTCAGGACCATTAAATCATAGGCATTATAACTCCAACAAGATATTTGCTTGCCAATATATGATCATTTTCAAGGCACTTACCTATGGATCATAGTATGAGAATGTAAATAAGCTAATCCCTGGAGAGCACCATGTGTAATTGCTGCTATTTCCACTTCTTGTAATGGCTTTTTATGAACTAAGAAAAGAAATTCATTTGAAAGTAATCACATAAAATATTTTTGCTAAAAAAATACACATACAAAATAAGATGTAGGAAAAATGAATCTACAAATTGATATATAGGTAATTTGAGGTATAAGTGTGTGATATATGCACGTATATGTGTGATTGTCTCTGTAGGTCAAAGGCCATGTGTGGAGGTAAAAGACCCAGCCTCACCTCTACTTTATATAAGGCAGGATCTCTCTTGTTTGCCACTGTGTTTTGTATGCCAGACCAGCTAGCCCACAAATTTCCTGGGGTTCTCCTGTCTCTACCTCCTGTCTGGCTGTAGGAGCACTGAGATTACTGATGCATGTTACCATGCCTGATTTTGCTTGGGTTTTGGGGATGACTCAGATCCTTACACTTGTAGGGCTATCACTTCACTGAGTTATCTCCTAAACCCATTCAAAGGTCAATTTTAAAAGCAGACATTCAGGGGTTGGGAATTAACTCAAATGCAAGTGCCTGGGTATAGTCCTCAGCACCAGGGGAAAGAAAAGGACAAAATTTAGCAAGAGACTTATTTCCTATGATAATAACAAAAGTCCTAAACTTTATAACTAGTACAGTTATGACAGCCAACTTCTCCTCTTAGCTAACAATACTGAACAATTACTCTAATAATTATAAAACAAAATAACATAGTGGCGCATGCCTTTAATCCTAGCACTTGGGAGGCAGAGGCAGGCGGATCTCTGTTAAGTTCAAGGCCAGCCTGGTCTACATAGCAAGTTCCAGGCCAGCTGAGACTAAAGGGAAACCCTGTCTCACAAAGACCAAAAAACAAAAAACATCAGGGATCTCTGTGTATGACATGGTCAGGAGTGGATCTGAAAGGTAGATTCCCAGGAGGAAGGGGGTCGCTATGAAATTGCGTGGTAACTTATAAATAGCAGATATTTATTCTTGCTCTGGAGGCCGAGAAATCTAAAATCAAGGTGCTGGAGTCTGTCATGGTTGGCTTCAGTTGTCAACATGGCACACCTAGAAAGGGTGAACCTCAGTTGGGGAATTTCTCCTATCAGATTGGCCTGTAAGTATTTCTGTGAGGCATTTTCCTGATTGCTGAGTGATGTGGGAGGGCCCAGCACGCTGTGAGTGGTGCCACTCCTGAGGCAGGTGAACATAGGTTGTATAAGAAAGCTGGCTGAGCTGGGCATGGTGGCACCTGCATTTAATCCCAGCACCCTGGAGGCAGAAGCAGAGCCAGGTAGATCTCTGTGAGATCAAGGCCAGCTGGTCATCTAATATGGAGCTCCAGGCCAACCCAGCTGAGGCTACAAGGAGACCCTATCTCAAAAAAGAAAAAGAAAGAAAGAAAGAGAGAAAGAAAGAAAGAAAGAAAGAGAAAGAGAGAGAGAGAGAAAGAAAGAAAGAAAGAAAGAAAGAAAGAAAGAAAGAAAGAAAGAAAGAAAGAAAGAAAGAAAGAAAAGACTGAGCACAGGCCAGAGGAGCAAGCTAGTCTTCCATCATCTCTGCTTCAATTTCTTTTTATTTTACTGTCTGTATGTAGGTTTGTGCACCCGTGTTGTGCAATGCCTTGGAGGTCAGAAGAGGGTGTCAGATTTCCCTGGAACGGGAGTTAAAGATGGTTCTCAGCTGCCATGTGGGTGCTGGGGATCGAACCCGGGTCCTCTGCAAGAGCAGTCAGTGCTCTTAACCACTAGGCCACCTCTCCAGCCCTGCTTCAATTTCTTTCTCCAGGTTCCTGAGTTGAGTTCCTGCCCTGACTACCCTCAGTGATGGACTGTGATCCAGGACTTGTAAACTGAAATAAACCCTTTCCTTCCCAAGTTGGTTTTGGTCAGTGTTTTATCACATCGGTAGATGGAAAACTAACAGAAATTGGTACCAGAATTGGGGTACCGTTAAGACAGACCTGACCAGGCTGTTTCGGGGAGGATTGTGGAAGTCTTTGGAACTTTGGGTCCGAAAAGCTAGTGCTTGGAGCTTAGTGAGCTATTCTATAGGAGCTGTTATGGGGAAATGAAGATGTTGCTGGCCTGCCTAGTGAAGTTTCAGGGGGAGTTCAAGACTTCATCAAAGATTCTATGTGGACCATTTCTGTGATATTTTGAATTGAGAATATGTAATTTCTGGTTGGCTGGGCCTAAAGAATCAGCTATGAGTAACAAGAGACCAGCATCACTGAAGTGAAATCTTCTGGAAAGTACTTCCTTAGGATTAGCAAACAGGTGCTTGGCCACAGTGGCCAAGGCTACTTCTCAAGATGGAGCTAAACTTGGTCATGTATAAGAGCTGCTACATGGTACTGTTACGACCGGGTCAGAAAGAGTTAATCTAGTTGAAGCAAGCCTGGTTCCCATGACTACCTTAACTGCAAGAATACAGTCCAACCCTGAGTTCCTGGTTCCCACAGCTACCTGAGGTCAGGATGAACTTTTCCAGCCCTGAAGGAGTACTTCCTACCCCCTAAGAAGCCCATTCCTCTCCAAGGGGCTTCACGCTGCTAAACACAACCAATCAGCTTAAAGTTCACCACTGCTTGCACTGTGTTTCTATAGCCTTGCAATTGTGTATGTATGTATATCACCAAATTCCTCTAGTTTGTGGTTTTTGTCTTTAAAAGGTCTGTGTAACAGAGAGTCAGAGTCGCAACCATCCCTGCGTGCAGTGGGTTGCGTCCCTGACTCATCAATAATTGACTTCTCTGATGCGTCAGTTTTCTTAATTGGGTTCTGGTACACCAGCAAATTAAATAAATTTTGTATTAATCTGTGGCCCCTCATTGGTTTCTTTTGTGAGTGTGGCAGTTTGAGTCCAACAGTACTGGTTTTGAAAGTATGAAGGGGTCATAGGGAACAGTTAAGGCTTGGCACCCTTTAGCAGAGTTGGAATCTCCGCAGAGAGGCTAGGAGGCCCTTGGTGAAGGTGCAGCTTCAGTTGTAGTGGAGACCCCAGCATATTGGAGATGCTAGAAACATGGGATGACCACCAAGGGGATCCATCAGTGTGGAGTGGAGATGGTCTGAACCCGTGAGATAAGATGTGTGTTGTAGATGACGGAGCCAGAAAAGTACATCTGCCTAAGCCTTTTGGAGTTCAGAAGATGTTGAGTGAATCCCACATGTTAGATAGTGTTCAGCCTTGCTGGACTTTGGTTTTTTGTTTTTGTTTACTTATTTTTTGAGACAGTTTCACTATGTAACCCTGGATGGCCTGGAACTCACTGTGTAGACCAGGCTGACCTTGAATTCAGAGGACTGCCTGCCTGCCTTTGCCTCCTTAGTACCTAGTTTGAACCTTAGTTTTTAGTTTTATTTCAGTGTGTCTGGTTAATCCCTTTTGAAATAAGAAAGTATGTAACTTATTTTTTATTTTACAGGAGACCACAGTTGAGAGACTTTGGATTATTTTAGAGAGATGCTGTACTATTTTTTTTTTTTTT
>VZQC01000356.1:2902480-2927200 GCA_009823505.1 Rhizomys pruinosus
TTTTGTCTTTTGGAGACAGAGTATCCCTGCAGCCCAAGCCATCCTGGAATGTAGACCAGGGTGTCCTTGAACTCACAAAGATCTGCCTGCCTCTAATGAGTTCCAAGCTACAGGGAGACCCTGTCTCAAAAAGACCAAAAAAAAAAAATTTTTTTTCTACTTTCAGAATTATTCAGCCAAGGTCTCATCTCATCTCAAATGTCACCAGAATGTACCCAAACCATCAACCTCTTTCTTATTAAATATACTCTATTTATGTCAAAAACATATGCTGCCGGGCATGGTGGCGCACGCCTTTAATCCTAGCACTCGGGAGGCAGAGGCAGGCGGATCTTTGTGAGTTCAAGGCCAGCCTGGTCTACAGAGCTAGTTCCAGGACAGCCGGGGCTACAGGGAGACCCTGTCTAGAAAAGACCAAAAAAGGAAAACAACAACAACAACAAAAACATATGCTAACTTCCATTCTAAAGTGATAGGACTGTTTTTACAATGTTTAGATTACTAGGGGCAAGAAAGACAGTTCAGTCATTAAGAGCATTGACTGCTCTTGCAGAGGACCCAGGTTCGATTCCTAGCACCCACATGGTGGCTAGCAACCATCTGTAACTCCAGTTACAGGGGATCCAATGCCTTCTTCTGACCTCTGGGGGCATTGTGAGACATGCATGCATTTACACACATGCAGACAATATACTCACACAGGAATGTTTAGATGGTATTACTGAAGATATGTTAGCATATAAATATGAATTCTGGAGAAAATCTGCAGCTAGTTCTTTCACCAATTAAAAGCTCTAGGAGGGCCAGGCGTGGTGGCGCATGCCTTTAATCCTAGCACTAGGGAGGCAGGGGCAGGCGGATCTCTGTGAGTTCAAGGCCAGCCTGGTCTACAGAGTGAGTTCCAGGACAGCTGGGGTTACAGGGAGACCCTTCTCAAAAACACAAAAAATATAAAAGTTCTAGGAGGGGCCGGAGAGATGACCTAGTGCTTAAGAGCACTGTCTGCTCTTGTAGAGGACTCGGGTTCGATCCCCAGCACCCATATGGTGGCTAGAAACCATCTTTAACTCTGGTTCCAAGAATCCGACACCCTCTTCTGACCTCTGTGGCTTTGCATGACACGGGTACACAAACCTACATTCAGACAATATATTCATACACACACAAAAAAAATTTTAAAAAATAATAAACATTCTAGGAAATGCTGTTATTTCTCCTCCCCTAAGAGGAACTAACATTTAAAGTATACATGCATGCCTTTACATAATCAGTCTGACATTTTGAGTTAAGTCATTCTAAACCAAAACCAACTACTAAACAAATACCAACCCATGCCGTGTGTTCTCGTAGATAGCAGCCTTTGTATTCTATACTGTTGGGATGTTTTATTCTTTGTAGAAACTTGACTTCCTTAATGATATCCTGCCATTTCTAGGTTGAGAAAAGAAAGAAAGAAAAAAGGAACAAGAGAAAGAATTATGAACAGCTGATTTTCCTTTGTTATAGGAGGAAAAAATTACGAAATTTAAAAAGGTTAACAAGAATAAACAAATTTGGCAATGAAAAGATGGCTCAATGGTTAAGAGTACTGACTGCTCTTGCAGAGGATCAGGGTTTGATTCCCAGCACCCACATGGCAGCTAACAACCATTAGTAGATAACTCCAGTTCCAGGGGACCAGACCTTTTCTTCTGACCTCCAAGGGCATTGCACAACACATATGCAGGCAATACACTCATACACATAGTAAAATAGAAATTAAGGGGCTGAAGAAATGGCTCAGCAAATATGAACACCGACTGCTCTAGCAGAGAACCCGGGTTGGATTCCCAGCACTCATATGACAGCTAAGAACAGTCTTTAAGCTGGGTATGGTGGTGCACACCTTTAATCCTAGCACTCAGAAGGCAGAGGCAGGCAGTTCTCTGTGAGTTCAAGGCCAGCCTGGTCTACAGAGTGAGCTCCAGGACAGCTCGGGGAGACTCTGTCTCAAACAAACAAACAAACAAAAATAATTAAAAAAAAAAAAAAACGTAGCCAGGTGTGGTGGCAAACCCCTTAACCTAGCACTCTGAAGGCAGAGGCAGGGGATTTCTGTAAATTCAAGGCCAGCCTAGTCTACATAGTGAGTTCCAGGACAGCTGGGGCTACAGGGAGACCCTGTCTCAAAAAGGACCAGAAAAGAAAAAGGAAAAAATAAAATAAATAAAGAAGAAAAAGAAAATCCAATGATAAATACATTAATAGCTGGGCATGGTGGTGCACACCTTTAATCTCAGCACTCAGCAGAGGGGCAGAGGCCAAATCTCTATAAGATCAAGGCCAGCCTGATCAGCAAATTCCAGGCCAGCCTGGACTACAGGAAGACTGTCTCAAAAAGGCAAAAAGGCAAAAAAAAAAGTTTAATATGGATCACATATTAAAAACTTTTCTGCCTTTCCACTCTAATTAAAAATAGCATATTTTTCTAACATGCCAATAACAAATGTATATATTTAACCTACCTCAGTAGACTGCTTTCCACTGTAAGACATTTTCTTGATGGCCACCACTTCATTGGTACGGACATCTCGTGCCTTAAAAAAGATCAAAGAAAGGACCATAGTGAAAAAATAAATCAACAGGNAAATCGCTGGGCGTGGTGGCACACGCCTTTAATCCTAGCACTTGGGAGGCAGAGGCAGGCGGATCTTTGTGAGTTCAAGGCCAGCCTGGTCTACAGAGTGAGTTCCAGGACAGCTGGGGCTACAGAAAGACCCTGTCTCGAAAAAGACAAAAAAAAAAAAAAAAGGCTTAAATCACCTCAAGATGAGTCCTCAATTACACATCTGTCAAAAGAATTATTTTTGAAGGAGAAAAATAACACCCAGAGCCTCTTACAAATTCTCTTCCACAATGAAGTATATTCAATCCAAAAGTATAAGATGCATGAAAAAATATCCTGTATCCTAAAAGGCAAAAGCAAAGCCCCTAAAACTGGAAATATAAGCCCATTGGGGTTACTTGATGGAGATGAAACAAAAAAGACAGGGGAGGAGGAAAAAAGTGGAGAGGGAGAGGGAGAAAGAAGGGGGGTGGATTTTAGAAGTAAAATATGAGAAAAAGCACACAAAGCAGGAGAAAAATTAAAGGTCTGTTTTGATTCTGGATGCGAAATGTCCCACATAGGCTCACATGTGGTGCTCTTTGGGAAAGTTGAAACTTCTAGGAGGTGGAGCCTTGCTGGAGGAAATGAGTAATGAGGAGCAAGATATAAGGTTTTATAGCCCCCATCCCACTTCCTGTTCTCGACTTCTTGACTGTGGATCCAATGTGACCAGCCAGCCCTCTGCTCTTCTCACCCTGCCTTCCCTGTGCCTGCTGCCTGTCTTCCCTGCCATAAGAAATTCCTCTGGAATTGTAAGACAAAACAAACCCTTAAGATGCTTCAACAGGGTATTTCATCACAGTAACAGAAGAGAAATTAATAATAAAATACTGTATGTTTTAAGGAGTCAAAAAAGTACTACTATAGACTGCAATCTCTAGAGCATTGAGAAGAGCTCCCACTATCTCATTTATCATGCTTTTATACTCAGGGGAATTCTTTTCTCCTGGAATCACCCCAAGGCCAACTACTAAAAAACCCACTGAAATTATTTACCTAGCAATACTAGGTTTGCTTGCCCTGTCTTGCCTATTTCCTCCCACAAAAATCAACAATAAAGTCTCTTGTCCATGTTTTTCCTTGCTTCCTCTCCCTTTTGACCTATCCTAGTAATTCTATAGGATTGAGCACTTTCCCTTGATCTGTGAGTATATAATAACAACCTAAGACAGACATTTCTAGATATACTGGACTCACCAGGCCTGAAGTAAATGACATTAAAATCACCTGTCTTAAAAGTAAAAAGGGTGGCCGGGCATGGTAGCGCACGCCTTTAATCCTAGCACTTGGGAGGCAGAGGCAGGCGGATCTTTGTGAGTTCAAGGCCAGCCTGGTCTACAGAGTGAGTTCCAGGACAGCTGTGGCTACAGGGAGACCCTGTCTTGAAAAAAAAAAAAAAAAAAAAAAAAGTAAAAAGGGTGAAGCTGGGTGTGGTGTCGCACGCCTTTAATCCTAGCACCTGGGAGACAGAGGCAGGTGGATCTTTGTGAGTTCAAGGCCAGCCTGGTCTACAGAGTGAGTTCCAAGACAGCCGGGGCTCCAGAGCGACCCTGTTTTGAAAAGACCAAAAAAAGAAAAAGTAAAAAGGCTGAACATGGTGGCAAATGTCCATGACCTAGCAGTTAGAGGCTAAAAAGCAGAAGGACCAAAAGTTCCAAGACAGCCTAGACTACATCATTAGACCCTATTTCAAAAAATGAGAGGGATAAGGAGGGGAAAGGAGGTAGTTAAAACTTCATTAATTCAAAAGGCAGCAAGAAGAGGACCGGGGTTCGATCCCCAGCGCCCACACGGCGGCTAAAAACCGTCTTTAACTCCAGTTCCAGGGGAATCCGACACCCTCTTCTGACCTCCTCGGCATTGCACGACCGGCGCACCAACCCGCATGCAGACAGTACACTCATACACATTAAAAAAAAAAAAACCAGCAAGAAAACTAATACAGGAGTCAAACAAAAATCAGATACAAACCAACAGACTTAAACCCAACAAATAGTAATTGTGTCAAATATGAAAACAGTCCAATTAAAATAAAAATGAGCCAGATATGGTAGCAAATACCAATAATCACACTTCTAGGGGTCATTCTAGCCCAGTCTGAGCTACACTGTCAGTCTTTATGTTAAAGACAAAAACAAAGGCCGGCCATGGTGGCCGATGCCTTTAATCCTAGCACTTGGGAGGCAGAGGCAGGTGGATCTCTGTGAGTTCACTACCAGTCTAGTGAATTCCAGGACACCTGGAGCTATAGGGAGACCCTGTTTAAAAAAAAAAACAAAAAACAAAAAAACCCAACCCAAAAAAACACTGGACACTGTGGCATATGTCTATCTTCCCCGCTACCCTGGAGACTGAGACAAGGATACTTAACTCGAAGACTTTCATATCAACCTTAGCAACACTGTAACAACCAACTCAAAAATTGCAGAAGGATGAGTGTCCAGGAAGAAAATTAGCAGAACTACTGCCTAGCATATGTGAGGCCTTGGTGATTCAGTCCTCAGGACTGCAAATGATGATGATATGAAATTTTTTTTTTGGTCTTTTTTAATTTATTTTTCTCTATGTGTATGAATATACTGTCTGCATGCAGGTCTGTGCACCCATGTCGTGCAATGCCGCGGAGGTCAGAAGAGGGTGTCGGATTCCCCTGGAACTGGAGTTAAAGACGATTCTCAGCTGCCATGTGGGTGCTGGGCATTGAACCCGGGTCCTCTGCAAGAGCAGTCGGCGCTCCCAACCGCTAGGCCATCTCTCCAGCCCCTTTTTTTGGTCTTTTTGAAACAGGGTCTCCCTGCAGCTCCAGCTGGCCTGGAGCTCACTCTATAGACCAGGCTGGCCTTGAACTCACAGAGATCCACTTGCCTCTGTCTCCCAGGTGCTAGGATTAAAGGCGTGCGCCACCATACCCAGCAATGATATGAAATTTTTAAACTTTTAAAAAAAATTTTTTTTATTAATTCTTATTTATTTCTGTATGTGTATGAATGTACTGTCTGCATGCAAGTTTATGTACCCATGTCATGCAATGCTGCGGAGGTCAGAAGAGGGTCTCGGATTCCCCTGGAACTGGAGTTCTCCTGGAATTGGAGTTTCGGACAGTTCTTGGCCACCACGTGGGTGCTGGGGATTGAACCCAGGTCCTCTGTAAGAGCGGTCGGCGCTCTTAACCGCTAGGCCATCTCTCCAGCCCCCAATGATACGAAATTTTAAAAAACACCTTTAATCCTAGCACTCAGGAGGCAGAGGCAGGCGGATCTTTGTGAGTTCAAGGCCAGCCTGGTCTACAGAGTGAGTTCCAGGACAGCTGGGGCTACAGGGAGACCCTGTCTCGAAAAGACAAAAAAAAAAAGAACAAGTACACAGTGTATGTCAGAGAAACAATTTAGATATAAGATCCCAGAAATACTGGATGACAACAACAAAAGGACAGAAAAAGAAATACCATACAAACATTAATCAAAGAAAGCCATCTGATTAATATCAAAGTAGATTTTAAAATAATTTAAAGATTAAAGAATGAAATTCTGCCTGGCGTGGTGGTGCACGCCTTTAATCCTAGCACTTGGGAGTCAGAGGCAGGCGGATCTTTGTGAGTTTAAGGCCAGCCTTGTCTACAGAGTGAGTTCAGGACAGCTGGGGCCATATGCAATTTTAAAGGGTCATGTAAAAAAAATTTAACAGTAGAATAAGCCTTCTTGATCTCAAGCTAGAAAGCTACAATAATCCAAGCAGTAGTACTATAATATAGAGAACTCACTTGAAAAGGATGACAAGACAATGGAATAGAGAAAGAGAAGTGTGACTTTGACAAAAGAGCACTAGAACTGGATTTCCATATGGAAAAAAAATTAAGCTCATTTTCTACCTCAATAACACAATAAAAGTAAATAACTTGGGGCTGGAGAGATGACTCAGCAGTTAAGAGCACCGACTGCTCTTGCAGAGGACCCAGGTTCGATTCCCAGCACCCACATGGCAGCTAAGAACCGTCTTTAACTCCAGTTCTAGGGGAATCTGACACCCTCTTCTGACCTCCTAGCACTGCATGACACAGGTGCACCTACTTACATGCAGACAGTACACTCATACACATAAAATAAAAAATTAAAAAATTTTAAAATATAAATAACTTAAAATAGATCAATGTGCTATAAACATGAAAACTAAAAATCATAAAACCCTTATAAGAAAATACGAGGTAAATTTTTATAATTTTGGATTATAAAATGGATCCAGAGCAAAAAGCTTAACCAATAAAAGAAAACACAAATTTGGAGCCAAGTGTGGTACTAATACACATCTGTATTAGAAGCACTTGAGAGGTGGAGACAAGAGGTTCAAGAAAGTTCAAGGTCATCCTCAGCTACACTGTGAGTTATAGGACAGGCTGGATTACATGAAACACTACTAAAAAAAAATTGAATTTTATCAAAATTTAAACTTTTTTAATGAGATAGGATCTTCAATTTAGCTAGTTGGCATGGAACTCCCTATGTAGACCACGGCTTTGACAGTTAAGAACGAGACTAGCCAGGCGTGGTGGTGCACGCCTTCATCCTAACACTTGGGAGGCAGAGGTAGGTGGATCTTTGTGAGTTCAAGGCCAGCCTGGTCTACAGAGTGAGTTCCAGGACAGCTGGGACTACAGGGAGACCCTGTCTCAAAAAGACCAAAAAAAAAAAAAAAAAGAATGACTCCATAGCCAGGCACGGTGGCACAAGCCTTGTATGCCAGCACTTGCAAGAGGCAGTAGGCCAGTGCAGATCGCTAGATTCCAGGCCAGCTGGGGCTCCAAGGAGACACCTGTCTCAAAAGACAGCACCAAAGACACACAAGACACAGGAAAGTCAGACTTTATGAAACTTTTGGTCTTCTTAACCTCGGTGACTCTGTCTGCCTCTTTCTTTTTTCCCCAAAGCCCAGGGGCTTTCCTGAAAATTTTAGACTTTATGTACCTTTTGTTTTAAAAGATGTTTTTAATTGCTATTTTTTAGTATTTATTGGTTATTTTTGTTTTCTATGTTTAATTTTAATTTCTTAGGTGTATGAGCATTTCCTGCCTGTAGGTGAGTATAAACACATGCCATGCAATGCCTGCAGAGGCGTAGAAGAGGGCATCAGTATCCTGTGGAACCTGAGTTGGACTGGTTGTTAGCTGTTGAGTGCTGGATGTTGGGACGCAAACTGCCATTCTCTAACAAGATACCCGTGCTCTTGAATCCGTTGTGGCTTACTCGTTCAGTTCTTTGTAACTGTTCTGTTCGTAGCTATTTCAGACAAGGGCACCAGTCACATCGCTTATTCTTCTATGCGGGTAATGACCCCAACCCACGCCATAAGTGACTCACCCGGATAGGCATCAACTTTAGGTGAAGGGATGGGAAAAAAATATTCCAAGCAAGTGGTAAAAAAGAAAGCAGGTGTTGCTAGATATTTAATATCGAACAAAATAACCTTCAAGGTAAAAGAATCAAAAGAGAGCAAGAGGGCCATTACATCTTTATAACATCAAGGAACATATGACCATGAAGACTTCACAGCCATGAAATATACTGACCAAACTCCTGGTGCAGCCAAACTTTTTTTTTTTTTTTTTTTTGGGTCTTTTCAAGACAGGGTTCTCTGTTTTTTAGCCCCCACTGTCCTGGATCGCTCTGAACCAGGCTGGCCTTGAACTCACAAAGATCCCAACCTTCCTCTGGCCTCCCAAGTGCTAGGATTTTTTTTTTTTGTTTTTTTATTAAAAAAAATTTTTTATTTCTACTGTATGGTGTACGAATGTATTGGTCTGGCATGCAAGAAGTCTGTGCACCCGGTCGTGCATGCCAGCGGAGGCTCAGAAGAGGGCGTTCGGATTCCCCTGGGAGCTGGGTTTCCTGGAGTTGGCAGTTTCAGACGGTTCTCAGTCGCCAATCGATGGGTGCTGGGGATCGAACCCGGTCCTCTGCAAGAGCTGTGTCCCTCTTAACCCGCTAAGGACAGGGCATCTCTCCAAGCGCCCAAGTGCTAGGATTAAAGGCATCGCCACCACGTCCCATCATGCCAAACTTTTGTTTAAATAACATTTTTAAATTTTTTATTTTATTTTTTATGTACTAATGTACTATCTGCATGTAGTTGTTGGCAATACGCCGTGTTCGGACATATGTCCGCGCGAGGTCAGAAGATGATGTGTGGATTCCTCGAAACTGGAGTGATATCTCCTGTAATTGCAGTTTAACAGAGTTTTCTTGCACCAGTTTGGGATGCTGGGCTGATAGGAACTGGGTCCTCCCCAAGAGAGCTGGGCCTCTTAACCACTAGGCCTCTCCTCCCAGCCCTGTGTCACCAAACCTTTATAAAGTACAACTTCTTCAGGATCCTCAAGGCACAGATTAGGGGACCCCACGCCACTACATAGTAGGGGACTCAATACTCCCACTAAGTCTTTGGATATATCAACACAGGACAAAGAATAAACAGAGACATCTGAACTGAAAAACAACGACAAATGGTATCNCTCTCTCTCTCTCTCTCTCTCTCTCTCTCTCTCTCTCTCTCTCTCTCTCTCTCTCTCTCCAGGCAGCAGTTTCAAATTGGAAAATGAGACTGTCTTACTGAGCAGTGCTGCTTCAGATCTGGCTGAGTTAAATCTGAATTGAGTCTGGTGGTCTTCCCTGGTCGTCTCGAAATCCATAACAGATCCTATGTAAAGATTACAGGAGAACTGACTCCACAAAGATGTCTTCTGATCTCCACACATGTGTGTACCCCCCCAAAGAACAAAGAAAATGAAATAAGGGCTGGGAGATGGCTCATCAGGTGAAAGTTTTTGCCATCTAGCCCAGCACAATTCCCTGTACCCACATGGTAGAAAGAGATAAGTGATTCCTGCAAGTTGTCCCTTGATAATCCTCTGACTGCCACACATGCATCATAGTGCATGCATGTGCAAGCACACACACACATACACACACACTTCTAAAACTGCAATAACTAAACAAGTCTTCACATTTCCACATATAATTGGATAATGTAAACATTCTTATTTCCAGAAGGCAAGAACCAGAATAGCAAGGCGCAATCAGACCAAAGCAAATAGATGGAGCAAAGAACTGAACAGAGACTTCACAAGTGAGGAATAGAGATGGCTGAGAAACATCTTAAGACATGTTCAGGGGCTGGAGAGATAGCCTAGCGGTTAAGAGCACCGACTGCTCTTGCAGAGGACCCGGGTTCGATCCCCAGCACCCACATGGCGGCTAAGAACCGTCTGTAACTCCAATTCCAGGAGAACTCCAGTTCCGTTGGAATCCAACGCCCTCTTCTGACCTCCGCGGCATTGCATGACACGGGTGCACAAACCTACATGCAGACAGTACACTCATACACATAAAAAAAAAAAGTTCAACATTAATCATTAAGGAAATACAAATCAAAACCACTCTAAGATATCATCTTATTCCAATAAGACTGGCTAGGATCAAGAAAACAAATGATACCAAGTGCTGGAGAGGTTGTGGGGAAAGGGGAACACTCATTCACTGCTGGTGGGAATGTAAACTGGTACAGCCACTATGGAAAGCAGTGTGGAGAACCCTTGGAAGACTTGGAATGAACTTGCCACCTGACGCAGCCATACCACTCCTGGGTACGTACCCACAAGACTCATCTTACCGCAGAGATACATGCACAGCCATGTTTATTGCAGCTTTCTTCACAATAGCAAGGAGCTGGAACCAACCCAAGTGCCCCTCAACTGACAAGTGGATAGAGAAAATGTGGTATATCTATAGAATGGAGTTCTATGCAGCAGTAAAGAAAGATGACAACATGAACTTTGCAGGTAAATGGATGGAACTAGAAGATAGTATGTTAAGTGAAGTAACACAGCCCCAGAAAAACGATGAATAGTATCCCTCATCTGTGGATGCTAGTGCCAATTACCTAGTAGTAAGTATTTCTTGTGCAGGGCTCCTTGAGCTTTGGTCCAAGTAGTTGAGAGTGGCCCATATTGGAAAGAACAACGATGACAACAAGAACAGAAAAGACTGTGTCAAAGTACTGACTTAAATGGTGAACTTCTGCTTGAAACAGTCAACTTCTATATCAAGAATTTTGAGAAAGACTGAGAAAAAGATGAAAAACATGTTTGGCAGAATGCATGAGCTTTGGTGGCGTGGGAGGCTAGGGAGGGAGACATGAGTCTGGATTCGATTTGTAATATAATCTTGTACAAAAAAAATTATATGTAAAACGATAAAAAAAGGAAAAAAAAATTTCTCAGGACAGGGGCCACAGTACACACCTTTAATCCCAATAATTGGGAGGCACAGGCAGGTAGATCTCTGAGTTCAAGGCCAGCCTGGTCTATATAGACAGTTCAGGACAGCAGGGACTGCAGGGAGATCCTGTATCAAAAAGACCCCCCCCAAAAAAAGCTACCTTCATGTTATGTTAAGTGTGTAGTTTAAGTGGAATAACATTAAATTATAAGGTTAAGTACTATCTTAGGTTTCAGGCGGAGAGGTATACATATTCTGAGGATGGACATGGACAGAGATTATATAGGTAAATTTTAATATTTTTTAAATTTTATTTATTTATTTTTATGTGTATGAATGTACTGTCTGCAAGTAGGTTTGTGCACCCATGTCGTGCAATGGCACAGAGGTCAGAAGAGGGTGTTGGATTCCCCTGGAACTGGAGTTAAAGTCCGTTCTCAGCTGCCATGTGGGTGCTGGGGATCAAACCCGGGTCCTCTGCAGGAGCAGTTGGCGCTCCCAAGCAATAGGCCATCTTTCCAGCCCCTAGGAAAATTTTAAATTTCGTTCAGGAGGTTCAATAATTTGTCTCTAACATGAACTGGCAATAGAGAAAAAAAAAATGGGGAGAGGAACATAGAAATTATTAATGTGAACAAACAAGCCAAATACAAAGTAGGAAAACTCAAAGGAAAGACCAGGTGGTTGATCTTAAAACATCATTTTCAACTACAGAAACTAGGTCTTAAAGCCCCCAGGGATGCTTATAGCAAGCCCGGAGAGTAAGGTGAGAACAAGAGTAAGAGGAATAAAGCAAAGACTATCCTACTAAACAAGTACTCTTCCAAGTAAAAGTCATTTGTAATCTATGTGGGTCAGATATCAGAACTTCATAGGGGCTGGAGAGATAGCCTAGCGGTTAAGAGCACCGACGCTCTTGCAGAGGACCCGGGTTCGATCCCCAGCACCCACATGGCGGCTGAGAACCGTCTGTAACTCCAATTCCAGGAGAACTCCAGTTCCAGGGGAATCTGAGACCCTCTTCTGACCTCCGCGGCATTGCACGACACGGGTGCACAGACCTGCATGCAAACAATACATTCATACACATACAAAAATAAAAAAAGAAAAAAAAAAAAAAGAACTTCATAATCTTTTATTCCTATGAAAAGATCTTTCCTAACTTGATAGGAAACAGATGGAAAATGTCCTACTGATTAGGCCTACACAGATGGCTCAACAGGTATGTAGCACTGGTCTGCTTTGATAGAGGAACCAGCGCTCCAGACCAAGCACGCCCACAGTGCACTAACATAGTCTGTAACTCCCATGTCCCTGACCCCAGTCAGAGTTTGAACGATCCCTCCTTTTCCTTTCTGACTTCTGTGGCATCCAGCCACAACACAGACCAGTTACACATACATGCAGCAAATAAACTCATATCAGAAAAATAAAGAAACTTCATATATAACCAAAGACATCATATAGACCTGCACACTATAAAACCAAAACTCAGGAGGCAGAGGCATGCAGATCCCCTGTTTGAATTTCAAGGCCAGCCTGTCTACATGGCAAGTTCCAGGACAGCTGCGGCTATAGGGAGACCCTGTGCTCAAGAAGACAAACAGGGGCTGGAGAGTGCTCAGTGGTTAATCAGCACCAAAACCCTGCTCTGCAGAGAACCCTGGCTTCATTCCCAGCGCCCCCATGGTGGCTCAAGGAACTCGTTTTAAACTCCATTCCACAGTGGAATCCTATACCTCTTCTGATCTTCACGCCTGCAGGGAACACATAAGTTGCCAACACTGTGTGCTTGATAGACTTTAGTGTCACCTCTACCACCACACCTGGGGTTGAGGGAGCCTGCAATTGGGAATTGGCTGCTCATTGTAAAGGAACTGGCCTATATGGCCATGTCTGGGGGAATTGCTCTTGTTTTGTTATGCAATGTGGGAGGCCCCCCAGCCCACTGATGGGTGGGTGCCGACCCCACTGGGCAGGGTTGTTCTTGTACTGAATAAGAAAGAGGCGTCGGCAGGGCCATGGTCGGTAGCAACACAGTGAAACAGTCCGCTCCTGCATTCCTCTCCGATGGCCTGTGCTTCAGTCCTGCCTCCAGGTTCCTGCCCTGGGGTATGATGAAACTGTGACCCCAGGAGATATAAGCTGGAAGATAAAAAATACCCAGCCCCTTTCCCTCACCCCTCAGCTCTTCTTATCTCCCGACCTCCGAAGTGTGCCATCCAGAGTGTTTGTACAGCAATGGAAGAACATTACTAGGGCATGCAACCATGACCGCAACAAATTTTTTTTTTTTTAAAACAACAAACAAATCCCCCCCCACAACCCCTACTATATTAACTTTTTTTCATAGCACACTTCTTAATGTACTTGAATATATACTTGTTTCATATAGAAAGATTTAAAAGAATAAAAAATCTGATAACCAGAAACAAAGAGCAAAGAAAAAGAAATATTTTACGGTGTGTAATTTTATTCCTTCAATCTTCTCGACGCTCTTCGCGACCTAAAATATTTTCTTTGTCCTGAGACCTACAAGAGATGGGCTCAGGCAGTAAGAGCAACCAACTGCTCTTGCTCAGAGGACCCAGGTTCCAATTCCTCCACATGGCAACTAAGATACACTCTTTAAAACTGGGTGTAGGTGGCCCGCACACCACATTTAATCCCAGCACTCTGGGAGGGCAGAAGCAGTCGGATCTCCTGGGATTTCAAGGCCAGAATGGTTCGATACAAAGCAAGTCCAGGCCAGATGGGGACTACAAGAACCGATACTCTGTCCTCAAAGAACACCAAAAAAAGAAAAAAAAAAGAAGGACCACTGTCTGCGTACATTGCAGAGAGCTAGGTCCTTCAACTCCCAGGGGACCCCACATGGCACCAACAACTGTCCATAACTCCAGTTTCCAAAGGATAAGAATGCCCTCTTCTGAGACCGCACCATAGGCATTGCACACACTGTACACCCTTACATACGATCTGCAGTGCAAGTACAACTCATAAATTACCAACAACACGACATTTAAGAAAACCACTCAAATGGGTTCTGTTAGAACTGTATCAGTGGTTAATAGTACTGGCTACTGTCTGCAATATAGACCACATTTCAATTTCCAGCACGCCAATAATTGATAAACAACCATGCTGTAACCTCCACGTGTTCCAGCAGAATCTGACCAATCCCTCTTCTAACCTTCTGACCTCCTCAGGCATTCATGTACAGGTTCTGACATTTACGTAAACTGTTCAGGTTAATAACATACCAACCCCCGGCGTCATACACATAAATATAAAAATAAAAATATTTTAAATTTAATGAAATAAAAAAACAAAACCCTCATATGACACATTAATAAAAAACAAACAAACAAAAATAAAAAATTAAAAAGAAAAAAAAATATGAAAGACTTGAATTAACTTCCCGCCACACCGTACCCACGCCCAATACCAGTTCCTCTGCATTTATCCCCAAGACTCATCCTACCACAGAGTACAATGCACAGTCCTATGTTGATTTCAGTTCTCTTTCTCCACAACAATAGCAAGGACACTGGAACCAACCAAATGCCCCTCAATGTCACGATATGAGAGAACAATGTGGTAAGTCCACACGAATGGATTCTAGTGCAGCATATAAGAAAGATGACATCATCAAGCTTGCAGGAAAACCGAGCTGGAGCTAGAAGGGACAATCATGCTGATGAGTACACAGTCCCAGAGAAAAAAAACGACAAATGGTATCCCTCATCTGTGGATGCTAGTGCCAATTACCTAGTTGTAAGTATTTCTTGTGCATGGTCCCTTGAGCTTTTGTCCAAGTAGTTGGGAGTGATGCATATTGGAAACAACAACAACAGAAAGGACTGCATCAAAGAACTGACTGAAACAGTGAACTTCTGCTCAAAACAGTCACCTTCCACATGGAGAATTTTGAGAAAGACCAAGAAAGAGGAAAAGCATGTTTGGCAGAATGCATGAGCTCTAGTGGGGTGGGAGGGGCACGGGTCTAGATTTGATTAGTAACATAATCTTGTACAAAAATATATATATATATATATTTAATAAAAATAAAAAAACTAAAAACAAACTGAAATGAGGAGGTGGGCATTTTGTCCTTGGTTTCTAGAACACCTCCACCAAAGCTAAATTACATAAAGTTGAAAGGCAGTCATTTGATACTTATGGCAAGCCTGTTTTAGCCACATGAAGTACTTTTTGGAAAGTATCTGGATAATTATGGGAGGTGTGGGGGTGCAGGTGCTTCTCAGAGAAAATAACCCTGTGCTAGAGGGTTGGAACTCATATCCCAGCCCCAAATCCTATGTTGGGAGAAGGAAAAGAAGCAGAATGGAGTTAATGACTAAACTATGACTGTAAAATAATAAATTAAAAAGGACTGGGAACTGTGAGGAATAGCAATAAGAAAATATCCATGGGCCAAGAGAGTGGCATACCCTAGCTCCATGTGGACATAAGCTCCTGTAGTAAATTGGGTTCCAAACCTCACTACATGAATTTCTTTATCTAACTATGCAAAGAGATATATCTTTATCCTTTAATAGAAATAGGGGCTGGAGAAATAGCCTAGCAGTTAAGAGCATCAACTGCTCTTGCAGAGGACCAGGGTTTGATCCCCAGCACCCACATGGCAGCTAAGAACCGTCTGTAACTCCAATTCCAGGAGAACTCCAGTTCCAGGGGAATCCGACACCCTCTTCTGACCTCCAAGACATTGCACGACACGGGTGCACAAACCTACATGCAGATAGTACATTCATACACATACAAAAATAAAATTTAAAAAAGAAACAAACTGATAAATACGTTTCCCTTGCCTGGTGTGGTAGTGCACACTTTTAGTCCCAGCACTTGGGAAGCAGATGCAGGCAGATCTCTGTGAGTTCAAGGGTAACCTGGACTATAATGAGTTCTAGGCCAGCTGGAGCTAAAGGGAGACCCTGTCTCAAAAAGGACCTCCCCCCCCAAAAAAAAGAATTTCTCTTAATGCTTTAAAAAAAAAAAAATTAACCAAACCTAAGGAAGGGTTATAGAATCCTAATACCATAGTTAAGTGTGTCAGAAATAATCCAATCTGGAGCTTTCAACTGGCATCTTATAGGATTAGGCCTTTATGACAGTATCTCTAGGGAGACTACAGGCATGACCTATAGGGACACAGCTAGTTTAAGACGCATGGCGTTAGATGGAGTACAGCAGAGTTTCCTTTTCTAGTCAGCAAATTCTTCATGTATCATTTTTCACTCATTGACATTAAGCTTTTAAAACTCACAAAATATACTGCTCCAAAGCTTCCATGGCCAATTTCTCTGAGATCTGTGAAAAGCTTTTCTGGATCTTCTTTGAAGAAGAGCTCTGCAATTTCAGGGTCCTTTAGGCTGCCCGCTCTGTTAGTTGATGGCATCCTGCTGAGCAGTCAGCTGTCTGATTCTAATTTTACACTGCTATCCCAATGCTTGGTTCATCTGTATGAATGAAGCCACACTGGCATAAACTAGAAAAGAAAGAAAAAAGTGAGCAAAGTTAAAACCTGCTAAGAAAAATTAAAAGATTATTTGCAGACACACCTACAAAACTGTATGAGGACTAGAATTTCACAAAAAACACAGTGTGGTACAATATCACATTAATTCCCACGCCTGATCCATCACAATCACCTGTGCCACTTTAAAAACAAAGCATTTTGGGGCTGGAGAGATAGCCTAGTGGTTAAGAGCACCGACGCTCTTGCAGAGGACCCGGGTTCGATCCCCAGCACCCACATGGCGGCTAAGAACCGTCTGTAACTCCAATTCCAGGAGAACTCCAGTTCCAGGGGAATCCGAGACCCTCTTCTGACCTCCGCGGCATTGCACGACACGGGTGCACAGACCTGCATGCAGACCAATACATTCATACACTACAAAAATTAATAAGAAAAAAAAAAATGAAAAAAAAAAAGCAATTTTTACAAGGTAGTCAGATTTTAAACAAATATAAATTGTAAATCCGTAGGAGGCTTCTTAAAAATTTATCCAATTTTGACATAAGGTGGTAGAAGAGATTAATACAGACTATTAGAAACATATATCATAACCCAAATGTACTTAGTAGGCATTGTTTTTACAACAGGAAGACTCCCATAAATGATCTTCACATTATAAGGAAATATACCAAAATATATTTAGTAAGGTTCGTTTTTCGTTTTTTTTTTAAGGTTATCAATTCTTGCCAGACACTGTGTCACAGTGTGTTTGTTAATCAAATCTGATATATCCCAAAGAAAAATGCAACATGAGACCCAGCGACATGGCTCAATAGGTAGATGTACTTATCCCTCAAGCCTGATTACCAGATTAAATCCCTAGAACATAAAAAAGGGTAGATGTACACTCATGTAAGGTGCCTCACAAATGGGAAAAAGAACGACCCTAACAGTATCCGCTGTTTGCCATGGTATACACAACAGATATGCACACATACACACACAGACAAATAAAATTACAAAAAAAAATGGCAAAGCGTAAGAATGAGCTTAACACAGACAACTTTTCTCATAAACCTGAAATCATCCAATTTACACATTAAAATATGGCCTTTATCAAATGACTTCTTAAACAGAAATAACCAGTAAATTCCTTAGTGTTTCTGTTAGCAATTCTTTTATATCAGAATACCTAGTGTAAAGCACTACAATAAATGCCAGCTATTTTCCTTTTTTAATTGTACATTTATTATTAAGGTACTTAACAACAAAACAAAACAACACAACCTATACTTATATACTAACTTAAGACAGGATGTCACAGGCCAGGCATGGTAGCACATGCCTATTCCCTCCCAGCACTCAAGTGAATAGAGGCAAGGAGGCAAGATCTCTATGAGTTCGAGGCCAGCTGGTCGTACACAGCAAGTTCCAGACCAGCTGGGGCTACAGAAACCCTGACTCCAAAAGACAAAAAAAAAAAAAAAAAAGATTCAAAGGACTTACATGAAGTATACTATATATGAGAGCACAGTAGTATGCCTTTTAAAAATTACCTTTTTGTGTTTTCCTGTCTAAATGTTAATATACCCACATATGTATTTGTTTACATTCATACATTATAAGCTAAAATCTGCATAAAACGTTTTTCTGAGATTAGGTGACTTTGTTTAATATTTTTTCTGTTCATCCAATTTCCTGCAAATTTTGTGATTTTATTTTCCTTTAGAGCTGAATATTTCAATGTAGATATGTATCAGGTTTTCATTATCAAGTTACCTATGGAGGGACAATGAGGTCCCTTATATTTCCTTGCTATAGTGAATAAAGCAGCAATAAACATGAAGGTACAAGTATCTCTATGGTAAGGTATGGAGTTCTCTGGGTATAATTCCACAAGTACAATAATTGAATCATATGGTTTTATTCTAATTTTTTGAGGAATTCCCAAACTGACTTCCATATACCTGTACTAATAATTTACACCCCCACCAGGATTTTTTTTTTTATGGTAGTAATCTTTTCTAACTTTCAAATTTTGTTTTAGTTGGCTTTTTTCTAGACAGGGTCCCTGACATGATGAACTTTTAGCTCTCTGGAACTGTAAGCCAAAATAAGCTTTCTTCTGTAAAGTGCTTTTGGTCATGGTGTTTTATCACCATAAGAGAAGTAACTAGGGGCTGGAGAGATGGCCTAGCAGTTAAGAGTGCCGACTGCTCTTGCAGAGGACCCGGGTTCGATCCCCAGCACCCACATGGCAGCTAAGAACCGTCTGTAACTCCAATTCCAGGAGAACTCCAGTTCTGGGGGAATCCGACACCGTCTTCTGACCTCCGTGGCATTGCACGACACAGGTGCACAAACCTACATGCAGACAGTACATTCAAATAAATAAATAAATAAATAAATAAATAAATAAATAAATGAATGAATAAAATTTTTAAGAGTTTAAAAAAAGTAACTAATACAATGATTACATGTATTTCTAACACAGTGACGACAAAACCTCCTATTCTCTATTATTCAACACTGAAGGCACTAGCTTTAACATGTATCATCATGTGTGAAGCATTCCTACAAGCCAAGAGTCAAAGAAAATAAGTTCTATAAATAGGCATTTCATAAAAGAATCATAGCTAATAACACTTCAAAAATATGCTAGCTGAACCTGGGCTACATAGTGAGATCTTGTCTCAAAAATGAAAAAATGTCTCAAAAATGAAAAAAAACACACCCGGGGGTGGTGGCATATGCCTTTAATCCCAGCACTCAGGAGACAGAGGCAGGAAGATCTCTGTGAGTTCAAAGGCCAGTGTGGTCTACACATAGCAAATTTCAGGCCAGCTGAGGCTTTTGTTTTTTGTTTTTTGGTTTTTTTTGAGACAGGGTCTCCCTATAGCCCCAACTAGCCTGGAACTCACAGAGATTCACCTGCCTCTGCCTACCAAGTGCTAGGATTAAAGGCATGTGCCACCACGCCCAGCTTAAAGACAGTTCTTAGCTGCCATGTAGGTGCTGGGAATCAAACCTGGGTCCTCTGCAAGAGCAGTCAGCACTCTTAACCCCTGAGCCATTCTCCAGCCCTGAAAGTCACTCTTTAAACAAAAACAAAACAAAAACAAAAAAACAAGATACTCAAAAACAAAAGCTGATTCTTGAAAAGATCAAGAAATTTTTTAGTATAAGAGGAGCAGACTCAAATTATTCAATTTAGGTATTAAGGCAGGAACATTATTATCAAACTTACAGAAATAAAAAGGATTATGAATGAGAATATTATTAATAACCAACAAATTAGAAAATCTAGAATATGATCAAATTCCTAAATTCATACAAACTACCTAACTAAAGTGACTCAAGCAAACAGAACATTCCACCAAAGATATAATGAAAGACTGCAAAATCAGGAGGGCATGGTGGCACATGCCTTTAATCCCAGCACTTAGGGAGGCAGAGGCAGGCAGATCTGTGAGTTCAAAGCCAGCCTGGTCTACAGAGCAAGCTCCAGGCCAGCTGGGACTAAAGGGAGACCCTGTTTCTAAAAGAACAACAACAAAGGCGGGGCGTAGTGGCACACGCCTTTAATCCTAGCACTCGGGAGGCAGAAGCAGGTGGCTCTTTGTGAGTTCAAGGCCAGCTTGCTCTACAGAGTGAGTTCCAGGACAGCTGGGGCTACAGGAAGACCCTGTCTCAAAAAACAAAAACAAAAACAAAAACAAAAAAGAATCATACAATCTAAGACTCTAAAGCTAGATCTGCCAATACACTACCTGGGCAACCTTGGGCAAATAACTTTTCTGGTCTTAGTTTCCTCACAGCATTTGCTTGTTTGACTAACTGATTGACTGAGACAGGGTCTCGGCTGCCCAGGATAGCCTCAAACTCACTGTTTTTTTAAATATTTAATTTTTTTATTATTTTTTATTTTTTTGTATGTGTATGAGTGTACTGTCTGCATGTAGGTTTGTGCACCCGTGTCATGCAATGCCGCAGAAATCAGAAGAGGGTCTCAGATTCCCCTGGAACTGGAGTTCTCCTGGAATTGGAGTTACAGATGGTTCTCAGCCGCCATTTTGGTGCTGGGGATTGAACCCGGGTCCTCTGTAAGAGCAGTTGGTGCTCTTAACTGCTAGACTATCTCTCCAGCCCTGTCTGTTTGTTTTAATGTGTATGAGTGTATTATCTTCATGTGTGTAGTGTGCCCCTCTGTTGTGCAGTACCCACGTAAGTTAGAAGAGGGTATCACATTCCACTAGAACAGGAGTTAGGGACAGTTGTTAGCCAACATGTGGGTGCTGGGAACTGAACGCAGGTCCTGTGCAAGAGTGATTGGTGCTCTTAACTGCCGAGCCATCTCTACAGCCTCCGGGTGCGAGGGGGGGGCATCTTTTTAAGAAAGGGTCTCACTATAGCCCCAGCTGGCTTTGAACTCACTGTGTAGACCATAATGGCCTTGAACTCAGAGATCCACCTGACTCCCGAGTGCTGGGACTAAAGGCGTTCACCATGCTGGCTTTTTTTTTTTTTCCTTTTTTAAGCATTTTTACTTATTTTAATATTTTATTATTTTTATTTTATGTGTACAAGCGTATTGCTTGCATGTAGGTATACCCAGAAGAAGGTATCAAATAATCTGGAACTGGAGTTACAGACAGTTTTTAGTTGATTGTGGGGTGCTGGAAATCAAACCTGGATCCTCATTAAGAGCACCCAGTACTCCTAAACACTGAGCCCTCTTCTCCAGCCCCAGAAGAGGTTTTCTTAACCTCTATTATTTTCTTGTTACAAGATTTCAGCAGATCCTCAAAAATAGGAGGGTAAACCTGGTGTGGCAGTACATGCCTTTAATCCCAGCACCAGGAGGCAGAGGCAGGAAGATCTCTGAGTTCAACACTGCCAGCCTGGTCTACATGGCAAATTCCAGGCCACCTGGGGCTACAGGGAGGACTGTATCTCAAAAAATGAACCACCAACCCCAAACAAAAAGCAGGGTAAGTATAGAAACTACATAAACAATTTAAAAATTAAGGCTTTTTGTTTTGTTTTAGATTTTCTTTTTTTTTTTTTTTATTAATTTTATTTATTTCTGTATGTGTACGAATGTATTGTCTGCATGCAAGTCTGTGCACCCGTGTCGTGCAATGCCGCGGAGGTCAGAAGTGGGCGTCGGATTCCCCTGGAGCTGGAGTTCTCCTGGAGTTGGAGTTTCAGACGGTTCTCAGCCGCCATGTGGGTGCTGGGGATCGAACCCGGGTCCTCTGCAAGAGCGGTCGGCGCTCTTAACCGCTAGGCCATCTCTCCTAGATTTTCTTTTAAGGCCCAGTCTCACCATAGTAATGGCTGAAATTGATCTTTCTGCCTTAGCCTCTGGGGTACTTAGAATTACAGGTATATACCACCACACAAAGTAAAAAATATGGAGGCTTTTCTACTTTATGTCTTTTTTTTTTACTTTTTATTTTTGTTTTATTTATTTATTTATTTATTTATTTACTTTATGTCATTTTAATTTTTCAGGGTTTTTTGGGTTTTTTTCTGGTTTTGTTTTGAGAGAGGTCTTCCTGTGGCTCCAGGAACTTGCTATGTAGACCAGGCTGACCTGGATCCCATAGAAATCCACCTGCTTCTGCTTCCAGAGTGCTAGGGATTAAAAACAGATGCCACCATGGCAAGGTTTTGAATTTTAATTTTATGTGTTTGAGTATATTGCATGCATGTGTATAAGGGCACAGAAAACTCACAAGGGCCAGAAGTGGGCTTCAGATCCCCCGGAACTGGAGTTATGGACAGTTGATAGCTGAGAGGTGGATGCTGGGAATTCAATCCAGTCTTCTGCAAGAGTAGCCAGTTCTACTGAGCCATTCTCTCCAGCTCTGGCTTTGGGTTTTTGAGATAGTGTCTCAGATAACATATAAAGCTGGTCTCAAACTCATTATGTGGCAGGAGATGACTTTGAACTCCTGATCCTTCTGCCTCTACCTTCCAGGTGCTGGGATTACAAATATGCACTGCCATGTCCAGCAATAAATGTTGTTTTAATAAGTAGAAATTGTGATAATGTACATAAATGTGTACGGTTCTCAGCCGCCATGTGGGTGCTAGGGATCGAACCCGGGTCCTCTGCAAGAGCAGTTGGTGCTCTTAACTGCTAGGCTATCTCTCCAGCCCCACTACTGTACTTTTCAAGTACAGTTTGTATCAAATGATAAACAGACTTTCAAGGATATGCAGCCTCGTAAGCACAAGACTTGGGTTTCAGCCCTCACTTATCTTGGCTTGTACCATACAAGCCTACCACACTGTCATTCCCCTAGCCTTTTTTTTTTTTTTTTTGGTCTTTTTGAGACAGGGTCTCCCTATAGCTCTGGCTGTCCTGGAACTCACTCTGTAGCCCAGGCTGGCCTTGAACTCCCAGAGATCCGCCTGCCTATGCCTCCCAAGGGCTAGGATTAAAGCCGTGCGCCACCACGCCCAGCTCCCCTAGCCTTTTATCATTGCTTAGAATGCCTTTCTTTCTACTTTTCCCTGAGCAAATATCCCCTAGATATCCTTCTAGTGTACTATACTCACTCTATTCTCCATTGTCTACTTTGATTCCAACTGTTTCTGTAACATAAGAACACTTAAGACACTGGTATTACTTATACTAGTTTGTACTTGTTTTCTCCTTTTTTTTTTTTTTTGTCTTTTTGAGACAGGGTTTCCCTGTAGCCCCAGCTGTGCTGGAACTCACTCTGTAGACCAGACTGGCCCTGAACTCACAAAGATCCGCCTGCCTCTGCCTCCCGTGTGCTAGGATTAAAGGTGTGCGCCACTACGCCCGGCTTGTTTTCTCCTTTTTTTCTTACCAAATAAACACTTCTTACAGATACAGGTCACATTTTTTTCAGCTTTATATTTTCACCTACTAGTGTCTAAAGTGACATTCCAAATTAGTGTAACTATGAATTAAGATGATTCCTTCCAGGGGCTGGAGAGATGGCTCAGCGGTTAAGAGCACTGACTGCTCTTGCAGAGGACCCGGATTCAATTCCCAGCACCCACATGGCAGCTAAGAACCGTCTTTAACTACAGTTCCAAGGGAATCCGATGCCCTCTTCTGACCTCTGCAGCATTGCATGATATGGGTGCACCAACCTACATGCAGACAGTACACTCATACACATAAAATAATAAAAATTTTAAAAATTACTTTAAAAAAGTTGATTCCTTCCTATGTAAAACACAAAGAAATAAAGCAAAAAAAAATTTTAATTGGGCTGGGAGTGTAGCTTCTTGTAGACCATTTGCCTAATGGCTGGGAGTGTAGCTTCTTGTAGATCACTTGCCTAGCTTATGCAAGGCCTTGGGTCTTGGATTAGATCCCCAATAAAAAGTGTATTCTATGTGATCTACAATATTAATTTCTGTACATAATTACACTTTATCTGAAGATCCAATTAATTTCCCGAAGAATGCTCTGTAAACAAATGAGTAAAATCTAATGGGTATTTGACTCTTACACATGACTACTTCTCTCCATGCTTTGAAAACCAGAAAAACACAAACTACTTTTTTTAAACATCATGGGTACCGTCAGGATATTTTGCTAGAAGATTCAGTCTGTTATTCTAACTATATTTCCACTTGTTTATGTACTGTGTTTTTTATGCTAGCTATTTGAAACAAGCAGTTTTCTATCTATCTGTAATTTCAGCAGTTGTCCTTCATTTTTATTTTCTGGCAATGCTAAAAATACAATCAAGGTTATTATATATACTAAGGAAGCACTACCCAGTAAACCACATGCTAAACCAAGAATTGCCATTTTCATCTAATATAGAAAATTGGTCATCTTTCAATGCTAAATTAAAGGACAACATTCGCATAACGCGCCAGGCCAGTAGGATCGAAAGGTTATTCCTGGACAAACTGTCAGCCCATGAAAGGAAACAGCCAGAATTGACCAGAGTCCAAGTCAACAGCTCCAGAGAGAGTGGACTGTTTTACCTCTCATCCACCTGTGCCCCTTTTCTAAGCCTAGGGAACAACCTGCGGAAGAGGGGGCGTGGTAGAATGTAAGGGCTGCGATTGGGGTGAATGGTGAAACTACAGCAATGTAGTCTGGACACTCATTTGATCAACTTGATTGAACAAACAACCTGTCACCCCCCACTGGATGGTGGGGCTGTAGGTGTTTGGGCACAACAGCCTGCAGATAGGTTTTGCATGAAGGATGCTTGTACTCATGGATTATCACTTATAGCTAAAAATGAAAAAAAAAAAACTGAGAGAAAGATGCAGGACAGTTATGGCAGAATGCATGATCTGGGATGGGGTGGGGG
>VZQC01000356.1:2940271-2962373 GCA_009823505.1 Rhizomys pruinosus
AAAAAAAAAAAAAAAAAAAAAAAAAAAAAAAGGCAATCAATCACAAAAATAAATTCTCAGGTGAAATTAAGAACAAAATAATCTCAACTCTAATTCCAATGTCAACAATTGGCCCCAGACAATTTCTGGCTTTAGGATTCTTACTTACTGAAAACCATCAAAATTTTTGTTTCTTCTGTTTTTGGTCTGTTGCTCTGGCTGCCCTGGAACTCACAATGCAGATTAGGCTGACCTTGAATTTGCAGGGATCATCCTGCCTCTGCTTCTCAAGTGCTGGGGTTTATGGGCATGTGCTATTATACCTAGCTAGAACCAGCAAATTCTTTTTTGTTGTTGTTGGGGATTTTTTTGTATTTTTGAGACAGGGTCTCCCTTTAGTCCCAGCTGTCCTGAGCTCACTATGTAGACCAGACTGGCCTTGAACTCACAGAGATCCGCTTGCCCCTGCCTCCCAAGTGCTAGGATTAAAGGTGTGGGCCACCATGCCTGGCAGAACCAGCAAATTCTTAAATTGTACTTTTTATTCTACTTTATTTATTTATTTTTTATGTGTATGAGTGTACTGTCTACATGTAGGTTGGTGCACCCCTGCTGTGCAATGCCTAGGAGGTCAGAAGAGGGTGTTGGATTCCCCTGAAACTGGAGTTAAAGACATTTCTCAGGCACCATGTGGGTGCTGGGGATCGAACCTGGGTCCTCTGTAAGAGCAGTCGGTGCTCTTAACAGCTAGGCCATCTCTCCAGCCCCAGAAGTGGGGAAGTCATATTTTGTTACTATTAAAAATGTTCTTGGAGCCAGGTGTAGTGGGGCACTCAGGAGGCAGAAGCAAGATCTTTTTGAGTTCAAGGCTAGCCTGGTCTACATAGTTGAGTTCCAGGTCAGCTAGGGCTACAGGGAGACCCTATCTAAAAATAATAACAATAATAATAAAATATTCTTGGGAAGAGATAGTGGCACCCACCTTTAATCTCTAAGTTCCAGGCCACTCTGGTCTACATAAAGAGTTCTAGGCCAGCCAAAGCTACACAGTAAGAGCCTGTATTTATTTATTTTTTTTTTTATTGATGCTTTGTGTATTTCATACATCATTTTCCAATTCAGTTCAGGCATATATCCTTTTCCCTTCCCCCCACCCCACCCCTACCCATCCCAGATCATGCATTCTGCCGTAACTTTTCTGCATCTTTCTGTTTTTTTTGTTTTGTTTTGTTTTCTTCCATTTTTTTTAACAATAGTGATTTTGTGAGTACAAGCATCTTTCATGTAAAACCATTTGCCAAGCAGTTTGGCCCAAACCCACACAGCTCATGGGTCCCACCGTCCAGCAGGGGGGCTTGAATGTTCAAAAAAGTTGATCAAANACCCAATGCCCCAGGACACGAGTGGACAAACTTACATGCAGACAGTACATTCATACACAAAAAAAAAAAAAAAAAAAGGCAGTCACTGCCTTAAAAAAAAAAAGGAAGAACAGAAGGAAGGGATGGAGGGAAGGATTGACATGAACATTCCACTAGGGAAGAAAGAAAATTAAAATGTGCCAACAGTAGTGTGCATGCCTTTAATCCCAGCATCGGGGAAGCAGAGACAAGCGGCTCTCTGTGAGTTCAAGGTCAGCCTGGTCTACAGAGTGAGTTCCAGGCCACCTGGAGCTACAGGGAGACGGTGTCTCAAAAATAAATAAATAAATAAAAGTAAAATGTGCAAGACTCCTTCAAGACTTGTCTCAAAACAGCACTTGCTAACAATTCCAGAATGCCAAAATTGTTATTTTTATTTGTCTATTAAGAACAAAACCAACAAGTACTACTGCAAACCAAATGAGATTTTTGAAAACAAGTATGACGTGAAGCAAAAGTGAATAAAATGATTATAGGATAGTGATCATAGCATAATTAAGTATGTTAATGTTCAGTGCCTTATGTTTCCTTAAGAAACAACATTTGCTATGGAAAAGTTTGTAGTCATTTTCAGAAAAATTCACTGTCAAATTTGTCATACAAAATAGTATTAAGCTTAAAAATTGGCAGCCAACGGCAAATGGCCATCGGACAGTTTACTATCTCTAACAATTCTGCAAAAACTACAAAGGCTAAAGAAAGAGAAAGGAGAAAGGAATAAGAGAGATACAAAATTATTTTATCAATCTCTAACAAAAACTACGCAAAAAAAAGTCCATCTGAACATCTTTTTCAAAACAGAGCAAGAGGGACACGAAAACTATTCTACCATGAGGAGTCCCCTAGAGAGGCCATGTCCCCAAACAATAATAAGAGCAGACATACTTCCCACGGGCAGATCTCAGGGGGAAGAGTACAAACAGTCCTGTAATCGATTTCAAACCAAAAGAAAGGACTAACCTCTCAGAGAAACGCCATTACTTCCCTGTCCTCCCCCTCCCCCTCCCCCTCCTTCCTTCAGTGTACACTTAGGTCCGTGGATGAAGGAACTGCCTGGGACTTCTGCAGTACTGCAGTAGACTAGATACAGAAAGGGGGAAGGGGAGAGAAGCGCTTCCATCACCCGGTACACAAGAAAGGTAGAGATTTCCGGGGGAGGAGATGGATCCGTGCAGCCGGCTACCCAGAGCGGTCTCCACTCGCAATAATACAGACACTACAGAGGAGAAGCATGAGGAGCAGGAGGACCACAAGGAAAAGAACCTCGCGCCTTTAAATCGGGGTGCACGTCAACTCAATCTCCCTACGAGGGCCACACCTTCCTGGAAACATCCCCTTCCACCACCCCTTCCGGTGACCCTCAGGAAAAAGGAATGCAATCGCTCTTGCCCCTCAAAACAGGAGGGTGCCCAGCTCACCAGCTTCTTCACCCCACCCACAGGATCACAAACCCTCCTGGTTTCCCTCCCCCAATCCACCCCCAGATCCCTTCTTCCACCCAGAGGCCCGAGTGGGGCGAGTTTCCCCGCCCCCCCCTCCATGTCTCCCTTTCCCACAGCAGAGGTGCCCTTACCCTTTCGCCGGCAGGTCTGGGGCGGAGTAGGCAGGCGCAGACCCCCGGTGTGCTCCTGTGGCCAGGATGCTGGAGAGCAACCAGTGAGGAGGAGGGGGCCCGGCGACAGACCGCCGCCCCCCCCCCCAGCCGCCCAGCCCAAGCTCTGCGACGAGGGGCCAAGGGGGGGGGGGCGCAAGGGGATAACCGGGGTCGAGGAGGCGCCCTCAGCCCTCGGGCTCAGCTAAGATGGCGCAGGGAAGTGCCGGGAGCCGCCGCCGCCGCCGCCTCCGGGGAACCGGCCCGGGCCTCGGCCGCCTCCGGACCTCACACAGCCGAGGCCCTCTCGGTCCCCCGCCGAGCCCCTCGGAGGGCCGGCCCACGCGCACCCCTCCGCCACCACCACCGCCCCGGGCAAGGGGGCGCTCACAAAGGGAAGACAGGCCGCGGGCCGGCCGGCGGGCGGCGGGGCGGGGTCCCCGGGGGCCGCGCGGCCTCGGAGGTTCGCGGCTGCTCCACGCTCTCGCCCCGCGCTGGGCACCGGGCGGGCGGGACCCCTCCTCTCTCCGCAGGCGGGCGGTGGCACCGACTCACTCTCTCCGCCGCCCTCCCTCTCTCCCTCCAAGCCCTGAAGCCACAGAGCCCGGCCGCTGCCCAGCTTCCCCCCCCTTCCCCAACACCACTCCCCTCCTCCCGACAGACATCCCAGGCTCGGATCTCGCGAGACTTCCTGCCTGACAGGCCCGACCCTGCGCGAAACACGACTGCGTACACTGGCGCGAACACTTACGCTGGGCGGAGTTGTCCTGGTTGCCCCGAGTGCTGTCTTGGGTCCAGTCTCGCTCCCTTGCGCTCGCCCAGCTCCGGTGCCACGCGGGCGTCGGGTGCCTTGGGTTCACCCCGGAAATCTGAGGGAGATGAGCTTCTCCGCAGGCTTCCTTCCCTCGTCCCACCCCGAGAGCTTCAGCCTCCCACTAATCCTGCCAAGGAGAAACTTTGGCGTGCAGAACATCTCATTCTTACACACCTTAGCTGGAGTGCTCGGTGGAATTCAGAGATAAGATTGGGCAGCATCATCACTGTGTAATTGAGGTTGTTGCGAGTCTCATAGTTGAAAATAGGTTTGGGAAAAGCAGTTAGATTTGGATGTAAACCACTCTGTATGGTTAGGGTGGAAGGAATGGAATTTCAAAACTTTTTTTGTGGGCTTAAATTGAGCGATGAGCTGTTTTTCAGCGTAAGCGCAGCAAGCTAAAGGATCCTAAGTCTTCCACTCAGGCAAAAGAATTTAGATTTGTTTGTTTTTGTTTGTTTTGGTCTTTTTGAGACAGGGTCTCCCTTTAGTCCCAGCGGGCCGGGAGAACCTAGACCAAGCTGGCCCTGAACTCACAGAGATCCATCTGCCTGCCTCCGCCTCCCAGTACTGGGATTAAAGAGT
Source organism: Rhizomys pruinosus (assembly GCA_009823505.1). NCBI lineage: Eukaryota > Metazoa > Chordata > Mammalia > Rodentia > Spalacidae > Rhizomys > Rhizomys pruinosus. The sequence continues at coordinate 2,944,662 of VZQC01000356.1, forward strand.
GCGCAACCACGCCTGGCAATAATTTTTTTTCTTTTGGTCTTTTTGAGACAGGGTCTCCCTGTAGCCCCAGCTGGCCTGGAACTCACTCTGTAGACCAGGCTGGCCTTGAACTCACAAAGATCCGCCTGCCTGTGCCTCCCAAGTGCTAGGATTAAAGGCATGCGCCACCACGCCCAGCTGGCTTCTTTTTCTTTAACACTTGATGTTAACCTTAGCTGAGAAGGGATTTATTTTTTCAATTGCTCCACTAGTTTTTGCTTAGAAACCAGAAAGTAAAGCCCATAGTACTGGTGCAGGCTTGGATTTTGTAATCCCAGCACACAAGCTGAGACAGGAAAACTGAGTCCAAGTTGGAGGTCAGCTTGGGCTACATACTGACATCGTGTTAAAAAATTATATAAATAGGGGCTGGAGAGATGGCTCAGCGGTTAAGAGCACCAACTGCTCTTGCAGAGGACCCGAGTTCGATTCCCAGCACCCACATGGAGGCTGAAAACCCTCTCCCAGAGGCAGGCGGATCTTTGTCTTTAACTCCAGTTCCAGGGGAATCTGACGCCCTCTTCTGACCTCCGCGGCATTGTACTACACAGGTGCGCCAATCTACATGCAGACAGTACATTCATACACATACAAAAATAAATTTAAAATTTTTTAAATAAAATTAAATTTTAAAAATGTTTTTAAAAATTATATAAATAAAAACAAATAATCCATGGACAGTGGCTCATGGCTATAACAGCCCTAGCAATTTGATGTGGAAGCTGGAGGATCAGGAGGTGTAAGTCAAGGTCACCTTGGCTACTACACAAGGAGTTTGAGGCCAGTCTGGGCTACATGAACCTGACTCAAAAACAATGAAGCAAGTGGCTTGTGGTGGCCTTCACCTTTGATTCCAGCTCTCAGAAGGCAGAGGGAGGCAGATCTCTGTGAGTTCAAGGCCAGCCTGGGCTGCATAGCCAGTTCCAGGCCAAGTGGGGCTACAAGGAAACTCTGTCTCAAAAAGACCAAAAAATAAAACAAGGTAGAAAAAATGTCCAAAGTCATTTAAGAAAATGCAAAGGACGTAAAGTGCTTCCCTTGTAGTGCACCTGTAATCCCAGCCCTGGATAGGTGGGCATAGGAGGGTGCAGTACCAGTCAGTCTAGCCAAATAGGCAAGTTCCAGGTTCAGTGAGAGACCTGTGAGTCTAAGGTCAGCCTAGTCTCCAGTGAGACCCTAACTCAAAAAAAAAAAAAAAAAAAAAAAAAAACTGGAAAGATGGCTCAGCAGTTTAAGAGCACTGAAGCAGAGTTGGATTCCCAGCAACCACATGGTAGCTAACAACTGTCTGTAACTCCAATACCAGGAGATCTGAAGCCCTCTTCCGGCCTCTGTGGGCATTGCATGGCATGAGCCCGCTTAAATACACACAGCTGGGGCTGTCCTGGAACTGTCTCAAAAAGACCAATAAATAAATAAATAAATAAATAAATAAATAAATAAATAAATAAATAAATAAACAAACCAAGGTACAAAGAGCTTACATCATATGCCCCAAATCGCATAACTAACTGCCAAGTAAGTACAGAGCTAGAATTTGAACCCAAGTGTGAATGAATCCCAAGCACATAGTCTTTCTAGCATATTGTATTCTTGGCACCACTGACCAAGGAAGGATATATACAAAACACATTTCTGGGATGTATAAGAGATGCCTGAGCATGTGCAATGCCAGTGTATTTGTTTTCATATGTATCTTTGTGTGTGAAAAGATAGTTTGTCAGTGTTTCAGCAGATGCACTGAGACATGACTGCCTATGCATTGATACTCTTCTTTATTGTAACTCAGTAAAGGACTGAGTCATGTTCACCTCCATCTAACAAATATTTGTTGACACCTGGTGTGGTGGATCACACCTGTTAATCCTAGCCTCATGAGGCTGAAGCAAAAGAATTGCCTTGATTTCAAGAGCCAGCCTGGGCTAGAGAGCTGGGCATGGTGGTACATGCCTGTAATCCCAGCACTCAGGAGGCAGAGGCCACCCTGGTTTACATAGTGAGAGCAAGTTCCAGGTCAGCTGGGGCTACAGGGAGACCCTGTCTCAAAAAGACATCCCCCCCAAAAAAATAAATAAATAAAGAGCCAGAGAGATGGCTCAGTGGGTAAAGCCACCTGCTGCTGTGATTACAGGTGTGTGAAACAATGCTTGGCTTAAATAAAGTCCAGGAGTACTGGGGAGGGGTGGCACCCAGAACTCAGGAGACAGAGGACGGAGGCAGGCAAATCTCTGTAAGACAGAGGCCAGCTTGTCTCCATAGCAAGTTCCAGACCAGCTAGAACTACAGGAAACCCTGCCTAAAAAAAAAAAAAAAGCCGGGCATGGTGGTACATGCCTTTAATCCCAGCACTTAGGAGGCAGAAGCAGGTGGATCTTTGTGAATTCAAGGCCAGCCTGGTCTACAGAGTGAGTTCCAGGACAGCTGGAGCTACAGGGAGACCCTGTCTCAAAAAGACAAAAAAAAAGAGACCAAAAATTAAATTAAAATACAAAACCGACAATTAGAATTACTCTGGGGGGCTGGAGAGATGGCCCAGTGTTAAGAGTGCCAACTGCACACACCTTTAATTCCAGCACTCAGGAGGCAGAGAGAGGTGGATCTCTGTGAGTTCAAGGCCAACCTGGTCTACAGAGTGAGTTCCAGGACAGCTGGGGTTGTAGGGAGACCCTGTCTCAAAAAAAATTAATTATCAATTAATTTAAAAAAGAATTACTCTGTGCTAACTAGTGTATAAAGCAAGTGTTTGTACTTTTTGTCCCCTTGAGTTTCCCAGCATCCTTATAAAATGGATGATGTAGTGATGATGGTAATGATGATGACTTCCCTTACGGAAGAAGAAAGCTTAGAGAAGTTAAGTATCTTTGGGCAAAATCCCACAGCCAATAAATGAAGTTAGAGTACAGGCTCTGATTTTAAGCCTCTATTTCTTTTATTTTTTCTGGTGTTTTGAGACAAGCCCCAGTTGACCTGGAACTTGCTCTGTAGACCAGGCTGGCCTCGAACTCACAGAGATCCACCTCTCTCTGCCTCCTGAGTGCTGGGATTAAAGGTGTGCGCCACCACTCCCAGCCAAGCCTCCATTTTTTTCATTGCCTTTCCTAAACTTTCCCTCTACCCCACCCTCAGTAATCCCAAATTTGATTACAGAGATCAGATCTGCAGGCACAAAACATTTAAATAATAGTGTAAAACAGCCTGTGAGCAAAGGACATGTGGAACCAGTTTGAGCCTCCATTTCTTAGCTAATGAGAACAGACTAAAACAAGCTCTGGAACATCTTTCAGTTCAAAAATATGTAATTAGAGGAATCATGCAAATAATAACTTAAATGAGGGAGGGGGGAGAGAGGGAGAATTTTTGCATTGTATTGTTTTGTTTTAATTTTGAAGATCTCACTATATTACTCAGGCTAGCTCCTGGACTCAGTCAATCCTCCAATCTCTGCAGCCTTCCAGATAGCTAGGAATATAGGCTTGTACCACTGTGTACAGCTAATATTGACTATGTATTTAGAAACCAACAAATGAAAACTCATTTGGTTATCCTAGCTGAAGACTCAATTTCAGTATTAAAATTTGTAGAGAGCAAGGCCTAGTGGTACCTGTATAATACAAGCTGTTTAGGAGACTGAGGCTAGAGGAATATGAGTTAAAAGCCATCCTGGGTAACTTAATGAGGCCATGTCTCAAAACTAAAAGTAAAAAAAAAAATTTTAATTAAATTAAATGCCAATGTTTTTACCAAAAAAGGGGGTAGGATAGAGATATTGCTCACTGGTAGAGCTTTCCTCTAATATGCATGATACCCTAGGTTTAATCCTTAGTATCAAAAAAAGGGGGTCCTGAAGAGATGGATCAGCAGCTAAGAGCACTGGCTGCTCTTGCAGAGGACCTGAGTTCAGTTCCCAGCACCCACATGGTAGCTAACAATCAGATGTTAACTTCGGTTCCAGGGAATGCCACACCCTCTTCTAGCTCAGTCTTTGCATGATACAGGTGCACTTACATGCATTCAGGCAAAACATTCATATGCACAAAATAAATTCAATGTTTTTTAATTATAAAAAATGAGTGAGGGGCTGGAGAGATGGCCTAGCAGTTAAGAGCTCCAACTGCTCTTGCAGAGGACCCAGGTTTGATCCCCAGCACCCACATGGTGGCTGAGAACCATCTGTAACTCCAATTCCAGGAGAACTCCAGTTTCAGGGGAATCTGACACCTTCTTCTGACCTCCTTGACATTGCCCGACACGGGTGCATAAACCTACACGCAGACAGTACATTCAAATAGATAGATAGAAAGATAGATAGATAGATAGATAGATAGATAGATAGATAGATAGATGATAGATAGATAGATAGATTAAAAATGAATGAGAGATTTATTTATTAGTGATCTCTCTACCCAGCATCAGCTAATATGTTAACTTCTTGCCAACACATTTATAATTCCTATAGAAATTTCTATTATAAGAGAAGGAAAAAAAAAAAAACACCACTACAATAAGGTTGAATGAAAGGATATTTAGTAAGAAGGATGTGTCTTTAGCTGAGGGTGGTGGCGGACACCTTTAATCCCAGCACTTGGGAGGCAGAGGCAGGTGGATCTCTGTGAGTTCAAGGCCAGCCTGGTCTACCTAGTGTATTCCAGGATTGTCAGAGCTACAGGGAGACCCTGTCTCAAAAAGACAAAAAAAAAAAAAAAAAAAAAAAAAAAAAAAAAAAAGATGATGTGTCTTGAAATTATCAGTTTAGAAACAAGTAGTGAAGCATTCCATGAAACTGATAACCTTCAAGAAGCCCACTTGACAAATCTTGGGATCAGTGTATCCATAGGTTTTGTCTCTAGGCTCCAGGAGCAACATTAGAACAGATTGCACTGTGGCTGCCATTCCTCAGACAGTTTGGTATTTAGGAGGATGCCTGATATAAGCAATCTCATAGGCTGGAGAATAAAGTTGAACATGTACAGAGCTGCTTCTAATATAATCATACAATCAATAATAATTGTGAACATCTTTTTAAAATGCCAGTATTGTGCTAGCTTCAGCAAGCACATATACTAAAATTGGAATGATACAGAGATTAGCATGGCCCCTAAAACAAAATGCCAGTATTATATTCAGGCCATAGGTTTGATTCCTAACACTGGAAAGAAGGAAGAGGAAAGGGGGAGGATTGGATGGATGCGGAGAGGTGAGCAGGGAAGGAGGGATGAAGATGGAGAGGGCTGGATGGGGAGAAGCAAGGAGCAAGGGATGGAGAGAAGGATAAGGAAGGGAAGGGAGAGACTGGGAAGGAAGGGAGGGAAGCAATTGTTTTTAAATGTCCTACATGGAGAAGGAACAAATTCTTCCATTTTACCCACAAGAATAAATTAGTGCTGGGTCAAGGCACCAAAGGACGTAGAATGCAATTCTGTCTGAGAAAGTTCTGACCTAGAAACCTTCTGGTCTCAAGTATCTGATAAGTTTCTGCAGCAAGACATGAATAAATTAAAGCAGAGGCACTCCAGAGCCTAAAAGAAATCCAGACCTGAAGAAATTAGGTGGTAGATAGGAAAGAGGTACAACCAGAATTTAAAACATTGACTTTGGAGTTCCAGTTCCATCACCTACTATCAGTGACTGCCTCACTTTGGGTCATTTATATAACTATGGTGAGCATAATTTCTTCATCTGAAAAATGGGGTTGGTTGAGGGCTGAAGATACAGCTCACCTTTCATACACAGGCTTTGGGTTCAATTCACAGCACCATAAAAAAAGGGGGTTGACATTAACCCCTCACAGAGTTACAGAAGGGTTAAATATAAGAAGTAAAGTGCAGGGTTAGCTCTGTCCCTAGCCCATGGAAAATGTTTTACATGGTTAGCTATTATTGCCTGTGTGTAAGGAGGTAAATATTCATCCCACTGCTCTGACACTACCCTTTGGCAGGCATTTCATGATCAGCATATCACAACTGTGAGTGTCTGGGACATTTGTGATGATGGAAAAGGCTGGGCAGCATGTTTGTGGACTGAGAGGTTTTTTGGAATGTATCCTCAAGACCAATTGGTGATTTTGTCATGGCTGTTCTTTGCCTGACATCTGCTAAGATTAAAAAAACAAACAACTATGTGCATTCCTACCAGCTTTGTGCCACACAGAGTATGAAACAGAAACAGCTGGCGATCAAAACATTAAAAAAATAAGAAGTGAGGCATGATGGTGCATGCCTTTAATCCCAGCACTCTAGAGGCAGAAGCAAGTGAATCCTGTGAGATCGAGGCCAGCCTGGTCGACAGAGCAAGTTCCAGGCCAGTTAGAGCTACACAATGAGACCCTGTCTTAAAAAAAAAAACAACCTAAGTAAAAACAAAACATAGCCGGGCATGGTGGCGCATGCCTTTAATCCCATCACTTGGGAGGTAGAGGCAGGCAGATCTCTGTGAGTTTAAGGCCAGCCTGGGACTATAAAGTGAGTTCCGGGCTGGAGAGATGGCCTAGCGGTTAAGAGCGCCNACCGCTCTTACAGCGGGACCCGGGTTCTATCCCCAAGCACCCAACATGGCTGCCGAGAGAGCCGTCTGATGAAACTCCAATTCCAGGATAACTCCCGTTCCAGGGGCATCCGACGCGACCTCTTCTGACCTCCCGGCATTGCACGACCCGGGTGCCCCAAACCTGCACGCAGACGTACCTTGATACACATACCGAAATTAAAAAAAAAACAAAAAATTAAAGTGCGTTCCAGGCCAGCTGGACTAACGGAAGCCCTGTCTCAAAACAGACCCCCCCACAAAAAAAGCCATATAAAAAATACGCTGATACTTTATTGTCCTTGGTTTATCTTTTAGCTTTATTTTTTTAATTAACACAGTCTTTGAGCAACCGCTCTTGCAGACGGACCCGGGTCGATCCCCCACCACCCACATGTCGGCTGAGAACCGTCTTCACCCAGTTCCAGGGGACTCCGACACCCTCTTCTGACCACCTCCGCGGCATTGCACGACCGGGTGCACCCCACTTGCATGCCGACCGTACCTTGCTCCACCTCCCGCCTCCCTACATGCCCGGCGTTCGTTGTCGACCGCCTTTCCTCTCGCACCTCGGAGGCAGCGGGCACGCGATCTCTTTGAGTTCGCGGCCCGCCTGTTCTCCCGAGTGCTTTCCAGGCCATCCAGCGCTCCGGGGCGGGGACCCGGAGCGGCTATGTCCACAGACCCATTAAAAAACATAGCTTGGGATGTAGGCGCAAGAAGTGAAGGGAAGGAGCTACGGGGCAGAAGAAGCCTAGCAGTTGAGAAGCGATAGCATACTGTCGCAGCTAGGAGAACAGAGAGCTGGGCGACGATAATAGGTTTCCGTGGGTGGTCGATCCCCACGCCCCCACCATGGCGGCTAAGACGAACCATTCTGTAACTCAATTCCAGTAAGAACTCTAGTTCCGGTGGAATCCGACACCCTCTTCTGGACCTCCGCGGCATTGCACGACCCGGTGGGTGAGTTCGGAACAAAACCTACATGCAGACAACACAGACAGGAACATTATACAATACAGAAAAATAAAATTTTTTTTTAAAAAAGAAAAAGTAGTGTCTCAGGAAACTAAAAGTTTTGTAGGAGTAGAGGTGATGTATCTCAGTGGTAAGTCCTTACACGGCACATGGGCAGTCCTGCCTATTGGCTGCTCCCAGCCACATGGGGGGAGGGAGGAGGTAGGGGGTGGGGTTGGAGAGGAAGGTATGTAGTTATTTGTTTATTTGCAGATGGGGTTACTTAATGTTGGGGGTAAAATGCAAAGAATTGATATATAGCTTTCTGTAGACAGGGGTAGGTAGGTAGGCACTCTATACAACTGAGCTACATCCGGCGCTGGATCCTCTGTCTCTTCTTTTTCTCTCTCGACACTCTATACCCAGCTCCCAAAACCTGGGTATGTTCTTCTATGACACTGGATTTTTAAAAAAATATTTTTATTAATAAAGAAAATGACGTGTTGTAAGGAAACCCTTTTAATCCCAGCACTCAGGGTGCCGGAGGGCGGGGAGAGAGCAGGTTGGATCTCATGAGTTAAGGTCAATTGGGTCTTCATATACAGTTGAGTTTCGATTTCAGGACAGCGTGGGGCTACAGAGAGACCCGTCTCCAAAAAAAAAACAAAATTTTTTTTTTTATTTTTATTTATTATTGTGTATCAGTTTTGCCTGAGTGTATGTAGTGCACCACATGCATTTGCAGTGCAATAGAGGCCAGAAGGCATGAGATCCACAGTAAACTGCGAGTTTATAAGGATGGCGTGTGTGCTACCCTACCCGCGGTGGTGGGACTCAACCCATGTCCTTCTAGAAGAACATACTGAGCTCTTAGCTGCTAAGTCGATCTCTATGAGTCCCCAGGTAATTATTTATTTATTTATTTATTTATCTATTTATTTTTTTGAGGGCAGGGATCTCCCATGTAGTCCCAGGGACTGGAACTCTAATGTAGACACGTCCTTCTCTCACAGACTCAATCATCTGTCTCTGCCTAGCCATATCTGGGACTAAACGTGTGTATACCACCGGTGTCAGTCCTTAAACATTGGATTTTATTATAAAGTTCTATACATACATAGTGAGGGCAAAGACAGGTGATAAATCTGGGTTTTCAAGTAGTTACATTACTGCTATTAGCTTTTTGTACACCAATATTGAATGTCATCATTAATACTTTAATACTGTATACATACAAGAAGTGAATCAGGACATTTTCTGATATGAGCATTTTGTGGGTGTCCTGGGATTGAATTTGGCTTTTAACATGCTAAGCAAGTGCTCTTACCCTAGACTATATTCCTCAGTCAACTACTATTCCTTGGCTTGAAATGGTTTTACATTAATGTTTTTATTTTTATGTGTGTGTGAGGCTGAGTGTGTGTGTGTGTGTTATTGTCCAGAGTGGACTTTTTATTTTATTGGATGCTGCGGATCCAACCAGGTCTTCCCTGCTTATCAGCCCGACCTTCACTGAAATTTTTTAACCTAGATACCCATCTCCCTAGTCACCCCCTTTGAAGAAAAGCAAATAGGCATGTGTAAGTCAAAATGCTCCTGTTTTTCTTAAGCTCTTGCTGCTGGTTCTCCTGTCATTTACAACAACGCAAAGAGTTTTTTTGTGTTTTTTTTTTTTTTCCACCTGAGCTGTATTCCCCCATGAAAGGAATGCTGCCCAACTCTTCTCTACATCCACAACGCCTGCCATGACGTTCAGTGTTTGCTACCTAAAAGTTCAGTCATTCCACAAACATTCTCTGCTCTGTGCCAGAAATTAAGTTGGTGTGGAAAGATGGAATAAAACTGGAGAGTGAATGAGAATTTGCTTACCTGCCAGTATATGGAGAAAGGCGTGCGAGCAAAGTTAGTGTATAGAGAACTCCTAGACAAAGATAGGTCACCATGTTGGAAGTACCGCGGGAAATTCCTGGAACCACCGTGGGACTAATTGCGGACTGATGGGCATTTCTGTGTTTCTGGGTTTATGTTTTTGGTTTGTTTGTTTCGTTTTTTTGAGACAGGGTGTCCCTGTAGTCCCAGCTGGCCTGAATTTGCATGTAGACCAAGCTGGCCTGTGAACTCACAGAGATCACCTGCCTCCTCCCTCCTGAGTGTTGGATTTAAAGGTGTTGGGGCTGGGTAGGGTTCTTTTTTTATTGTGTTTTTTTATTTTTTAAAAGAATGTGTATGTTTGTGTGTATGTATGTATTTATGTCTGTGATGTAATATCTGATATGTTATGTATGTAAGGTGATCCAGTTCCCTGGAGCCAGAACATCAGATTTCCCATCCCTGGAGTTAGAGGCAGTTATAAGCTAGCTTTAATATGGGTTCGGGAACCGTAAGGTCCTACTGTAAGAGCAGTACACCCGCTACTGCTGAGCCATCTCTCCAGGCCCATTCTGGATTCTGCATGTGCCAATGTTTCTGTGGTTGTACTGAGGTTCCTAGAAATGTTTTGGAATGCTTCTCCAAGGGATGTACATGCCACAGTTACAACTGACATATGAGCCATGCATTGTTGACTAGGCTTCTTTTTGAAACTTTTCTCAAAAGTATATCCTGTTGAACAATTGTGCAGTGATGATGAAGATCAGAAACCATCAGAGAGATAAAATTCTACAATGTCAGGGTGATAATTTTCTTTCACCTGACAACACTGTTTTCATGTTCTACTCCAGCTAGCATACCCACAGAGCCATGTCATTTGGCCTCACCAACAGTTCTATTCTACTTTGTAGTGAACATATGTTGTTTCTGTCTATACAGTATTTCTCTTCTGGCAAAAAGTATCCTACATTCTTTTGGGGGAATTTCCTTTCCATCATTCTGTGTACTTACAATAAGAATATAATTCTGAGCCTCTTGACACAGTGTAGCACACAACCTCAGCTAGAACAATCAAAATCTCTTATGTCTTGGTGAAACAAGTGGTCCAAGGAAAGATTTTTCATGGGGCTCAAGGTGATGTAGTCAGAGTTGTTTATTTTGAGTCTATACCCTGTTAACCACATTGAGAAGCTTCCTTCTGTTTCAGGGCCCACTAAACTGGGATGATATAGTTCTGGATCTTTTGTGGCCTTTGACTCCCCTCTTCTTCCATCCCTGGCCCAGCATCCCTCTGTTGCCTGAATAAACTACAGAGATGCAATTTTTCCTCTGTAAATGATTCTCTTTGAAAGCCATCATGAAAGCATGATTGTACCTAAATTTGCCTGTTCGGCGGAACATACTCATCCTCACAACGTCTCAAATGGCTTCAGTATTTTTTTGTATTTTATCATCTTCATCTATCTATCTACCTACCTACTATCTATCTATCAGCTAAAACTAGCTACCATCTATTATCTATCCAAGCCATCCATTTATCTAGCTATCTATCTACCATCTACCATTATCTATCTATCTATCTATCTAGCTAGTCTATCATCTTCATCTATCTATGTATCTATCGATGTATCTATGCATCTATCAAACTATCTATTATCTATCTATGTTCGATCTATCTATATGTGTCTATCTAATGTGTGTGTGCACACTTGTCATGTGAGTGGTTTGTGATGAAGATCAGGATACAACGTTAGGGGAGTCAATGCTCCTCCTTTTACCATGTAGGGTTTCTAGGGAATTGAAACTCAGAATTGTCCCAGGCTTTGGCAGCAGGTGCCTTTACCAACTGAGCCCATCTAGTTGACCTCCCAAATTCCTCAAATTCTCTATTTATAATACTCTGTGTCAAGATTTAATGAGAGGATACAATAATAAAGATGAATTTTATTATCATTTTTATTTGCAACAGTTTTTTGCATGATAACTAGATAAAGCCTCTGGTCCCTCCTCAGAAGTTTTTGGACAGTTGGTAAAAGAAATCTGTTTATGTAGGAGAGGTCACATAGTAAGCAAACTGAAATATGTAAAATCTGAATTTTGAGGAGAAGGGTCTTATCATTAAGGAGTAAAAAAAACATCAGGGGATGAAGAATGGATTGGATGTAAAGGGGACCTGCTGCTCTTACAGAGGACCGGGTTCAAGTTTCAGCACCCACAAGGTGCCTAACAACCATCCTAATTCTAATTCTAGGGGAGCTGAATGCCCTTCTGGGTTGTCATGATCCATGGCTTTTTGTGTTTCTTTTTTGAGACAAGGGTCTCCTGTAGCCCCAGCTATTGTCCTGGAACTCACTATAGTAGAAACAGGCTAGCCCTTGACTCCAAGAGACCCTGCCTGCCGCCTCTGCCTCTTAAGGCCTGTATTAAAGGCGAGCCACCATGCCTGGCATCCATGCACTTTCATATATGTCAGGAAAATACGCATATGTGTAAAGAAAAATAAATAAATAGATAAATAAATAAAAAGACATAGCGGGGCTAAAAAGGAGGGCTCAGTGGGTAAAAGCACTGGTCATCAAGCCTGATGTCTGAGTTTGATCCCCCAACTCATACTGGAAGAGAGAACACCTGAAAGTGTTACGATGTGTACCACATATGTACACACACAACACAAACACACCACACCTCACTCACACACACTACAATCTCACAAACACACTAAATAATTTAATGTTAAAACCATTTCAAAAGGATGTAGTTGCTGAGGATATAGCTAGGTTGTGGTAGAGCAACGTGCCTTAGCACTGTAAAAAGCCAAAATTCAATATCCCCAGGACACCCCCAAAATGCTCATATCAGAAAATGTCCTGATTCACTTCTTGTATGTATACAGTATTAAAGTATTAATGATGACATTCAATATTGGTGTACAAAAAGCTAATAGCAGTAATGTAACTACTTGAAAACCCAGATTTATCACCTGTCTTTGCCCTCACTATGTATGTATAGAACTTTATAATAAAATCCAATGTTTAAGGCTGACACGGTGGTATACAACACCTTTAGTCCCAGCATAGGCAAGGCAGAGACAGATGATTGAGTCGGTGAGAAGGACCAGGTCTACAACTATGAGTTCCAGTCCGTTGGGTCTACATGGATCCTGCCTCAAAATAAATAAAATAGATAAATAAATAAATAAATAAATAAACCTGGGACTATAGAGATCGCTTAGCAGCTAAACAGTTGTTCTTCTTAGAGGACATGGGTTGAGTCCCACCATCCCCGCAGGGTAGCACCACAGCCATCCTTATACTGCACGGTGATCTTGCCTTCCGGTTGACTCAATGACTGTGGCTTTCTGGCGCTCTAATGACACATGTGCAAGCTTAAACACCTGCATAATAACACTATAACATAAATAAAAAAAAAAGAAAAATTTGTTTGGGTTTTTTTTTTTGAGACGGGGTCTCTCTGTAGCCCCACGCTGTCCCTGAAACTCACTGGAAGACTGTATGAAAACCCATATGACTCTAATGAGATCCACCTGCTTCTTTTACCTGCTCCTCGACCTGAGTGCTGGTTAAAAGGGTGTGCCACAACAGCCCGATTTCTCTTTCTATTTAAAAATATTTTTAAATAAATCCAGTGTATAGAAGAACATACCCAGGTTTTGGGAGCTGGGAGCTGTATAGAGTGTCGAGGAGAAAAAGAAGAACAAGAAGTAGATCGCGCACCCGGGATTTCTCAGTTGTATAGAGTGCCTACCTACTCCTCCATGTCTACAAAAAGTCTAATTCAACATTTTTGCTTACCCCATTTTACGTACCCCAGAACTGCAAAATAAACAAATAACTACATACCTCCTCCTAACCCCGAACCCCCACCCTAACCCCCTCCCCTCCCCATGTGGAGAGCAAAGGCAGGACTGCCCATGTGCCGTGTAAGGACTTTACCACTGAGATACCTTACCTCTACTCCTACAAAACTTTTAGTTTCCTTGAGACACTAACTTTCTTTCTTTTTTAAAAAAAAATTTGTATTATTTCTGTATTGTAATAATGTTACCTGTCTGTGTCATGTAGGTTATTTCGACCCCCGGGTCGTGCAGATGCCGCGGAGTCAGAAGAGGGTGTCGGATCCACCGGAACTGAGTTCTTCTGGAATGGAGTTAGCAGATGGTTCTCTTAGCCGCCATGTGGGGTGCGGGGGATCGACCACCCGGACCTTTTCGTCGCCAGCGTATTAGTGCGACTAGCTCATGCTTAACGACTAGGCTTCTTCTGCCAGCCGAGACATCGCTTCTTCATTCTTTTCATTTTTTTTTGGTCTGTGAGACATAGCGCTCGGTCCCCGCCCGGAGCGCTGGCTGCCTGGAAAGCACTCGGAGACACAGGCTGGCCAGCGACCAAGAGATCTGCGTGCCCGCTGCCTCCCGAGGTCCAGCGAAGAAAGGGTGTCGACAACGAACCCGGGCATTATGATTTGCTGTGGAGTTGGATCAATGGTACTGTCGGCATGCAAGTTGGGGCACCCGTGTCGTGCAATGCCGCGGAGGTCGTCAGAAGAGGGTGTCGGATTCCCCTGGAACTGGGTTAAGAAGACGGTTCTTCAGCCGCACTGTTGGGTGGGGGGGATCGAACCCGGGTCTGCCGTCTGCAGAGAGCGGTTGCTACAAAGATTTTAATTCAAAAATAAAGCTAAAAGATAAACCAAGCAAGAGGACAATAAAGTATCAAGCGTATTTTTATATGGCTTTTTTTTGTGGGGGGGTCTGTTTTGAGACAAGGGCTTCCGTTAGGTCCAGCTGAGACCCCTGGAACTGCCTTTAATTTTTTGTTTTTTTTTTAATTTCGGTATGTGTATCAAGGTACGTCTGCGTGCAGGTTTGTGGCACCCGTGTCGTGCAATGCCGCGGAGGTCAGAAGAGGTAGCTCGGATCCCCTGGAACGGGAGTTATCCTGGAATTGGATTTCATCAGACGGCTCTCTTCGTGGCAGCCATGTGGGTCCTTGGGGATGAACCCGGGTCCCGCGAAGAGCGTTCGAGGTCAGAAGACGGTCTCGGATTCCCCTGGAACTGGAGTTCTCCTGGAACCGGAGTCACAGACGGTTCTCAGCCGCCATGTGGGTGCTGGGGATCGAACCCGGGTCCTCTGCAAGAGCGGTCGTCGCTCTTAACCGCTAGGCCATCCCTCCAGCCCCTATACACTGGATTTTTAAAAAATATTTTATTAGGGCTGGGCATGGTGGCACACCCTTTAATCCCAGCACTCAGGTGGCAGAAGCAGGTGGATCTCCATGAGTTCAAGGTCAATCTGGTCTATACAGTGAGTTCCAGGACAGCTGGGGCTACAGAGAGACCCAGTCTCAAAAAAAAAAACAACCCAAACTTTATTATTTTTATTTTATGTGTATCAGTGTTTTGCCTGAGTGTATGTAAGTGCACCACATGCATGCAGTGCATAAAGAGGCCAGAAGGCATGAGATCCCACAGAACTGCAGTTATAAGGATGGCTGTTTGCTACCCTGCGGGTGGTGGGAATCAACCCATGTCCTCTAGAAGAACAACTGCTCTTAGCTGCTAAGCGATCTCTATAGTCCCAGGATTTATTTATTTATTTATTTATTTATCTATTTATTTATTTTGAGGCAGGATCTCCATGTAGTCCCAGCCGGACTGGAACTCACTATGTAGACCAGCCTTGATCTCACAGAAATCCATCTGTCTCTGCCTTGCCTATGCTGGGACTAAAGGTGTATACCACTGTGTCAGCCTTAAACATTGGATTTTATTATAAAGTTCTATACATACATAGTGAGGGCAAAGACAGGTGATAAATCTGGGTTTTCAAGTAGTTACATTACTGCTATTAGCTTTTTGTACACCAATATTGAATGTCATCATTAATACTTTAATACTGTATACATACAAGAAGTGAATCAGGACATTTTCTGATATGAGCATTTTGGGGGTGTCCTGGGGATTGAATTTTGGCTTTATACATGCTAAGCAAGTGCTCTTACCACTAAGCTATATCCTCAGCAAATACTTCCTTTGCTGAAATGGTTTTTACATTAAATGTTTTTATTTAGTGTGTGTGAGTGAGTGTGTGTGTGTGTGTGTGTGTGTGTGTACATATGTGGTACACATGTATACACTTTCAGGGGTTCTCTCCTTCCAGTATGAGTTTGGGGGATCAAACTCAGATCATCAGGCTTGATGACAAGTGCTTTTACCCACTGAGCCATCCTGTTAGCCCCGCTATGTCTTTTTATTTATTTATATATTTATTTATTTTTATTTTACACATATGAGTATTTTTCCTGCATATATGAAAGTGCATGACTGCTAGGCATGGTGGCTCACGCCTTTAATCCCAGGCCTTAAGAGGCAGAGGCAGGCAGGTCTCTGTGAGTTCAAGGCTAGCCTGGTCTACATAGTGAGTTCCAGGACAATAGCTGGGGCTACAGGAGACCCTGTCTCAAAAAAGAAAAAAAAAAGTCCATGATCATGAAACCCAGAAGGGGCATCAGATCTCCTGCAACTAGAATTAGGAATGGTTGGTAGCTGCCATGTGGGTGCTGGAAACTGAACCCAGGTCCTCTGTAAGAGCAGCAGGTGCCCTTTACCACCAATCCATCTCTTCATCCCCTTGATGTTTTTTATACTCCTTAATGATAAGACCCTTTTCCTCAAAATTCAGATTTTACATATTTCAGTTTGCTTACTATGTGACCTCTCCTACATAAACAGATTTCTTTTACCAACTGTCCAAAAACTTCTGAGGAGGGACCAGAGGCTTTATCTAGTTATCAATGCAACTGTGCAAATAAATAATTATCATAAAATTCATCTTATATTTATCCTCTTCATAAATCTTGACACAGAGTATAAATAGAGAATTTGAAGGAATTTGAGGAGTCAACTAGATGGCTCAGTGGCTAAAGGCACCTGCTGCCAAGCCTGACAATCTGAGTTCAATCCCTAGAACCTACATGGTAAAAGGAGAGAATTGACTCCCCTAAGTTGTCCTCTGATCTTCACACACTCACCATGACAAGTGTGCACACACACATTAGATAGACACATATAGATAGATAGACACATAGATAGATAATAGATAGTTGATAGATGCATAGATAATAGATAGATACATAGATAGATGATAGATAGATAGATAGATAGATAGATAGATAGATAGATAGATAATGGGTAGATGGTAGATAGATAGATAGATAATGGATGGATGGATAGATAATAGATGGTAGCTAGTTAGCTAGATAGATAGACAGTAGATAGTAGGTAGGTAGATAGATAGATGATAGATGATAAAATACAAAAAATACTGAAGCATTTGAGACTTTGTGAGGATGAGTATGTCAGAACAGGAAATTTAGGTACCATCATGCTTTCATGAGGCTTCACAGAGATCATACAGAGGAAAAATTGCATCTCTGTAGTTTATTCAGGCAACAGAGGGATGCTGGGCCAGGGATGGAAGAAGAGGGGAGTCAAAGGCCACAAAAGATCCAGAACTATATCATCCCAGTTTAGTGGGCCCTGAAACAGAAGGAAGCTTCTCAATGTGGTTAACAGGGTATAGACTCAAAATAAACAACTCTGACTACATCACCTTGAGCCCCATGAAAAATCTTTCCTTGGACCACTTGTTTCACCAAGACATAAGAGATTTTGATTGTTCTAGCTGAGGTTGTGTGCCACACTGTGTCAAGAGGCTCAGAATTATATTCTTATTGTAAGTACACAGAATGATGGAAAGGAAATTCCCCCAAAAGAATGTAGGATACTTTTTGCCAGAAGAGAAATACTGTATAGACAGAAACAACATATGTTCACTACAAAGTAGAATAGAACTGTTGGTGAGGCCAAATGACATGGCTCTGTGGGTATGCTAGCTGGAGTAGAACATGAAAACAGTGTTGTCAGGTGAAAGAAACTATCACCCTGACGATTGTAGAATTTTCATCTCTATGATGGTTTCTGATCTTCATCATCACTGCACAATTGTTCAACAGGATATACTTTTGAGAAAAGTTTCAAAAAGAAGCCTAGTCAACAATGCATGGCTCATATGTCAGTTGTAACTGTGGCATGTACATCCCTTGGAGAAGCATTCCAAACATTCCTAGAACCTCAGACAACCCAGAAAACATCTGGCACATGCAAGAACCCAGAAATGGGCCTGGAGAGATGGCTCAGCAGTTAAGAGCGTGTACTGCTCTTACAGAGGACCTACGTTCCCAGAACCCATATCAAGCAGCTTATCACTGCCTCTAACTCCAGGGAATCTGATGCTTCTGGCTTCCA
>VZQC01000356.1:2963694-2990789 GCA_009823505.1 Rhizomys pruinosus
TCCAGAGTGGACTTTTTATGTGGATGCTGAGGATCCAAACTCAGGTCTTCATGCTTGATCAGCAAGAAATTCACTGAAAATTTTTTACCTGATAAGCCATCTCCCTAGTCACCCCCTTTGAAGAAAAGCAAATAGGCATGTGTAAGTCAAAATGCTCCTGTTTTTCTTAAGCTGCTTTCTGCCTGGTTCTCTGTCATTTACAACCAAAGAGTTTTTTTGTTTTTTTTTTTCCCCATGAGGCTGTATTCCCCCATGAAAGGAATGCTGCCCAACTCTTCTCTACATCCACAACGCCTGCCATGACGTTCAGTGTTTGCTACCTAAAAGTTCAGTCATTCCACAAACATTCTCTGCTCTGTGCCAGAAATTAAGTTAGGTGTGGAAGATGGAAATAAAACTGAGTGAATGGATGTTGCTTACCTGCAGTATATGGGAGAAAGGGTGCTGCAAAGTTAGTGTGATAGAGAACTCTAGACAAAGATAGGGTCACATGTTGGAATCCTCGGGAAATTCCTGTTACCTTGGGACTATGTGCTTGACTGATGGGCATTTCTGGTTTTATTTGTTTGTTTTTTGTTTTTTTGAGACAGGGTTTCCCTGTAGTCCCAGCTGGCCTGGAATTTGCTATGTAGACCAAGCTGGCCTTGAACTCACAGAGATCACCTGCCTCTGCCTCCTGAGTGCTGGGATTAAAGGTGTGCTGGGTAGGGTTCTTTTTTTAGTTGTTTTTTTATTTTAAAAATATGTGTATGTTTGTGTGTATGTATGTATTTGTATTCTGTATGTAATATGTGTATGTATGTATGTACAGGTGAGTCAGGTTCCCTGGTTAAAAAAAAAAAGAAATAAAAAACAAAAATTTAGTCAAATTTTCTGTGGCAGGCTGGCAATAGAACTCAGTGGTAGATTACATGCTTAGCATGTGTTAGGTCCTGGGCTAGATTCTATATTCCAATACTACACACACATACACACATACACACATGCATACACACACACACACTATGTCTCAATTCTACCATTTATTTTATTTTATTTATTTATTTTTTTGGTCTTTTCGAGACAGGGTATCCCTGTAGCCCCAGCTGTCCTGGAACTTGCTCTGTAGACCAGGCTGGCTTTGAACTCACAAAGATCTACCTGCCTCTGCCTCCCAAGTGCTAGGATTAAAGGCGTGTACCACCGTGCCCGGCTGGTAATTCTACCATTTATAAAAGAGGAAAAATCATACCCATCTTGCTAGATTGTGATGGTGCATGCCTTTAATCCCAGCACTCAGAAGGCAGAAGCAAGCAGATCTCTGTAAGTTCAAGGCCAGCCTGGCCTATATAAGGAGATCTAGGCTACCAGCAAGAACTGTAGAGAAGATCCTGTCTCAAAAACAAAACAAGCTGGGCATGGTGGCAAACACCTTTAATCCCAGCACTTGGGAAGCAGAGGCCGGCCTGGTCTACACAATGAGTTCCAGGCCAGCTGGGGCTACAGGGAGACCCTGTCTCAAAAAGAGAAAACAAACAAACAAACCAAAAGGGGAAAAATCATAATAATTGCCTAATATGGTTATTGAGAACAGTAACAACTTTCCCTGATACAGAATGGGCACTCAATACACTAGTATTGTCATCATTATCAGCTCTGAAGAAAAAAAAGAGAGAGAGAAATTATTTCCCTAACATGCCAGAGCAAATCTTGTCTTTTTTTTGGCGGGGGTTCTTTTCGAGACAGGGTCTCCCTGTAGCCCCAGCTGTCCTGGAACTCGCTCTGTAGACCAGGCTGGCCTTGAACTCACAAAGATCCACCTGCCTCTGCCTCCCGAGTGCTAGGATTAAAGAAAGGTGTGCGCCACCATGCCCGGCCTTTGCCAGAGCAAATCTTACTGCACCCACTGGCTTTCACTGGGTGGCTTGCCATTCCTGCGCCAGATCTGGGGGAGGGTCACACACTATGTACACCAGTTTACTCTGATAAACATAGTATATCCCTGGAACACACTAAACTCAACATTACCATATGCACACAAACTGAGAATAGAGGAAGGGCTGCATCCCATTAAGAAACTGAGGTACAGTGACCAGAAAGAAGACAAAGGTTGCTAGCCAGCAAAGACAAGTGACAGTGTGATTGGCTTTGTGGGACAGTCTGACTGGTGCCATGATCAGGATAAGCATCTGAGCCCATCTGAGCAGCTCTGACCCAGACAGGCAAGAAGTGAAGAACTGAGCCTCTCTCTCTCTCTCTCTCTCTCCTCTCATTCTCACTCTGATGTTCGGGCTGATCAGGGAGCTCCCTAGATGCTGTTTCTGGTAAGGTTTCCTGATCAATAGGAACACTCAGGGATTTTGTCTAAACTTTCTTTTTAGCTTTCTCATTCAAGACAGCTAGCTGGGGCTGGGGATGCCCCTCAGTAGCAGAGCACTGCCTGTCATATGCAAGGCCCTGATTCATTTCTAGCACTGAAATAAGCTCTATCAGTCAGCATGATGGCTCATATCTATAATAATACCACTCAGCAGGGTAAAGCTGGAGGATTACAATGAGTTTGAGGCCAGCCTGGGCTATAGAAGTGAGACCTAGTCTCAAAAACCAAAAACAAGGGGCAATGAGATGGGTTCACCAGTAAGGTGCTTGTAACCAAGTCTGACACCCCGAGTTTGATTCCCTACATGGTGGAGAGATCTGACTCCCACAAGCTGTCCTCTGATCTCCTCGCAGGCACCATGGCTCTTGCATGCCTGCCTGTGAAGGCGCACATACACAATAAACAAATGTCAAAAAAAATTAAGGGGGCTGGAGAGATGGCTCAGAGGTTAAGAGCACTGACTGCTCTTGCAGAGGACCTAGGTTCAATTCCCAACACCTACATGGTAGCTAAGAACCATCTTAACTCCAGTTCCAGGGGAATCTGACGCCCTCTTCTGACCTCCGTGGTATTGCACGACCTGGGTGCACCAACCTACATGCAGACAGTACACTCAGACACATTAAAAAAAAAAAAAAGTTGGCCAGGTGTGGTGGTGCATGCGTTTAATCCTAGCACTTGGGAGGCAGAGGCAGGCGGATCTTTGTGAGTTCAAGGCCAGCCTGGTCTACATAGCAAGTTCCAGGACAGCCAGAGCTACAGAGAGACTCTGTCTCAAAAAGACAAAAAAAAAAAAAAGTGTAAAAAAAAAATTAAGTGCAGGTTGGGAGGCTGGGGAGATGGTTCAGACAGTAAAGGTTTGCTACATAAGCATAAGGACTGTGCTCCAATCCCCAGCACCTACTTAAAAGCTTGGCACTGAGGCCTATGCCTGTAATCCCAGTGCTGGGGAGGTGGAAGCAGGAGGATTCCTGGGGGTTGCTAGCCAGCCAATCTATCTAAATATTTTATTTATTATTTTTAGTATATGAGTGTATTGCCTGCATATATCCTGCAATGCCTGAAGAGGCCAAAAAGGAAGCTGGATCTCCTGGAACTAGAGTTACAGATAGTTGTTAGCCACCATGTGGGTGCTGGGAATTGAACCCCAGTCCTCTTCAAGGGCATCCAGTGCTCTTTTTTTTTTTTTATGTGTATGAGTGTACTGTCTGCATGTAGGTCTGTGCACCCGTGTCATGCAATGCCACAGAGGTCAGAAGAGGGTGTTGGATTCCCATGGAACTGGAGTCAAAGATGATTCTCAGCCGCCATGTGGGTGCTGGGGATAGAACCCGGGTCCTCTGCAAGAGCAGTCTTCATTCTTAACAGCCAGGCCATCTCTCCAGCCCCTCCAGTGCTCTTAACCACTGAGCCATCTCTCCAGCCCCAGCAAGTTTATCTAAATTGGCAAGATCCAGATTCAGCAACTGAGGAAGACACCAGATGTCAACCTCTGGCCTCCACATGTACACATATGTGCACATGCACACACATACAGACAAATAAAAATTGTTTTGGTTCCTTAAGACAGGGTCTTCCTGTAGCCTCAACTAGCCTGGAACTCACTATATAGACCAGGCTGCCCTTGATTTCACAGAGATCCACCTACCTCTGCCTCTCATATACTGGGATTAAAGGCATATGCCACCTTACCTAGCAAAATAATATTTATTTTTATTTTTATTTTATGTGTATGAGTGTTATGCTTGCATATGTATAAGTGCACCCATGTTGTGCGGTGCCAGTGGAGGTCAGAAGACGGGGTCGAATCTCTTGGGACTGGAGTTAAGGATAGTTGTTGGCCACCATGTGGGTGCTGGTATTCAAACCCAGGTCCTCTGCAAGAACAACCAATGATCTTAACTCCCGAACTATCTCTTCAGCCCCTGCAAAATAATAATTTTGAAAAATCACAAATCTAAATAATAATAATAATAAAGATGTGTCTTCAGCTGGGAATACAATTCAGTTGGTAGAATGCTTGCCTCGCATGCAGGAAGCTCTGGGTTCAACCCCCAGCTCTGCATCCACTGGGCATGGTAGAGTATGCCTGTAATCCTAGCACTCAGGAAGTAGAGTCAGAAGGCTGTATCAAATTCCCATACCCCTGTGCTACTTCTGGCTTTGATAACTCCATTTCATTACCAAACCACAGAGTCGCTCTCCTTGCCCAGGACACACACACACACCTACCACACACACACACACACACACACACACACCAGGACACACCCACACACCCACCACACACACACACACACACACACACACACCAGGACACACACACACACATACACACACACAAGCGCAGAGGTTTACCAGCCCCACCAACAGATCCAACAGTCTGTTAGATAAGCATTGAGAAGGCTAGCCTTCCTCTCAGATCAGACTCTCTGGATGATAGAAGGAACATAGGATTGGGAAACTTTGGTTTCCTGGGAGGAACATGCCAGCTGTGAAAAATCCAAAGTTGTAAATTGTCAGATGGTGACTGCCTGTGAAACCTGTCAAGATTCCTGACAGCTCAGCTGAGAACCTAATTACCAGTTGCAAAAAGAGACCGGAAAAACGTGTTGCCAGAGAGCGCCTGGTCAGATGGAACCGAGGTGCAGTGCTCTGGCCTCATCGTCAGCCTCCTTCTTGACTCAACTAGAGCAAAGCACATAAGTATAATTGACATTATACATGTTTATTATATGAACAAAGGAACCATGTCGAACCACAACTCTGTGTCAGCTGAGTACTCACATAAATTGAACATTGGCATGTGACCTGATAACACAAACACTTCCAGTATTGTTAGTGCCAAGGATATGGTACCATCCTATACTTAACTTTTCCCCTGGAGTTTGCATTCTCAGCCAAGCCTCTTTGTTTCCTGAAGTGAAAAAGACCCTTTGAAAGGGATAATAACTTACCAAAAGTTACACAGTCAGGAGCCCAAGATCTATCTTCCAAGGAAAAGGGTAAAAGAACTATAAGAAAACCATGAGCAGGTGAGATGGTTCAGTAGGTAGAGGTGCCTACTGCCAAGCCCAATAACCTGAGTTCAGTCCCTGGGATCCATGTGGTAGAAGAAGAGAACCTACTCCCAAAAGTTATCCTCTGATCTCACACCCATGCTGTGGCATGCACCTGACCCCTCCACATATACACAATAAATAAATAAAAAATGATAGATAGATAGATAGATAGATAGATAGATAGATAGATAGATAGATAGATAAAAATAACAAGAAAGAAAGGAAGGCTAGGCATAGTAGCATATGCCTTTAATCAGGCAGAGGCAGGATCTCTGTGAGGTCAAGGCCAGCCTGGTCTACTAGAGAGTTACAGGACTGCTGGGGCTACAATGAAATCTTGTCTCAAAAAAAAAAAAAGACAGCCAGGCATGGTGGCGCACACTTTAATCCCAGCATTTGGGAGGCAGAGGAAGGAGGATCTTTGTGAGTTCAAGGCCAGCCTGGTCTACATAGTGAGTTCTAGAACGGCTGAGGCTACTGGGAGACCCTTTCTCAAAAAGACCAAAAAAAAAAAAGGAAACCGAAAAAAGAAAGGAAGGAAGGAAGAAGGAAGAAAGGAAGTCCCCAGCTGGGACTAAAGGGAAAACCTGTCTCAAAAATACAAAAAAAAAAAAAAAGAAAGAAATGAAAACCATGTTCGCTTCAGCAGCACATATACTAAAATTGGAATGATACAGAGAAGATTTTCATGGCCCCTGCGAAGGATGACACGCAAATTCATGAAACGTTCCATATTTTTGAAAAAAATAAAAATAAAAGAGAAAAAAGAAAACCACGCGGGTCGTAGTGGCATACTTTTTTTTTTTTTTGTCTTTTTTTTTTTTTTTAATTTTTTTTTTTTATTTATTTTTGTATGTGTATGAATGTATGTTCTCATGCGTGTGCACGCCGTGTCGTGCAATGCCGCGGAGGTCAGAAGAGGGTCTCGGATTCCCGCTGGATGTGGAGTTCTCCTGGAAATTGGAGTTACAGACGGTTCTCAGCCGCCATGTTGGGTGCTGGGGATCGAACCCGGGTCCTCTGCAAGAGCGTCGGTGCTCTTAACCCTAGGCTATCTCTCCACCCTTTTTTTTGTCTTGTTTGAGAAACAGGGTCTCCTTAGTTTCTGGCTGGATGTCTGGACTTACTCTGTAGACCAGGCCTGGCCCTTGAACTCAAAGAGATTTGCCTGCCTCTGCCTCCCAAGAGGACTGAGATTAAAGGCATGTACCTACCTCGCCCTGCCTATGGTGGCATACGACTTTAATCCCAACACTAGGAAGGCAAAGGCAGGTGGTTTTCTGCGAGTTCAAGGCCAGCCTGGTCTACATAGGGAGTTCCAGGCAGGCGAGCTAGGACTATAGGAAGACCCTTTCTAGAAAAGAACAACAAAAAAGAAAACTATCAATCTTCATCAAGAATCCCTAAAATGGGGAAAAGTAGTGTTAGTCTCAGAAAACTCACACGCATTTCCTGCTCTTTCTTTGCATAATTGCATCAGCAGTCTTTGAACATAAATTATATTTTTCTATAGGAAATTTATTTTCTTGCTGCTTATCACAACAGGGATGAAGAAAATACTTAATACTTTTGAGTTACTTATTATGTTCCAGTTTTATTTTTTTTTTTTTTTTTTTTTTTTGTATTTTCAAGACAGGGTCTCCCTTTAAAGTCCCAGGGGCCTGGAGCTCACTCTGTATACCAGGCTGGCCTTGAACTCACAGAGATCCGCCTGCCTCTGCCTCCCAGGTGCTAGGATTAAAGGTGTGGGCCACCATGCCCCACAAATTTTATATTTTATATGGCATAGTGGTGCACACCTTTAATCCCCGCATGGAGTGGTATATGTGTGGTCAGAAGTCTTGAGCTTTTTTTTTTTTTTTTTTTTATTTTTTTTAAATTATTTTATTTAGTTCTGTATTGTATGTACTTATGTATCTGCCTGCATGCAAGTCTGTGCACCCGTGTTGTGCAACGCCGCGGAGGTCAGAAGAGGGTCTCGGATTCCCCTGGAGCGGAGTTCTCCTGGAATTGGGTTTCAATGGTCTTCGGCCACCATTGTTGCGGTGGCTGGATCGAACCGGGTTCCTGGTAAGAGCGTGGTGCGCTTTAACCGGCTAGGCCATCTCTCCCAGCCCATTGTGGTCAGAAGTCTTAATTAAGCTCCAAGAGCTTGTCTAGTCCATCATACTAGTACAGTACATGACAATGCAGCTGCTATTTGTGTAGCTACCAGGAAGGGTGAGGTGGAAAGATCATAGGAACCTAGAAATCCAAGGCATGGATTCATTTCCAAATAGTTTTTTTGTGAGACAGGGTCTCCCTGTAGCTCCAGTGCCTGGAACTCACTCTGTAGACCAGGCTGCCTTGAACTCACAGAGAATCTGCCTGCCTCCACTCCCAGTGCTGGACTAAAGGTGTTCGCCCCACCGACGCCTGGCAAAATGTTTTTAAACTGCCTGGAAGGTCTCAGCACATCTCTAGCAGTATACTCCATCCAATTCAAAAGATACAGAGAATAGGAAACCTAGATGGAAATAAGAGTAATGAAAAGGAAAGAAATGTCAGGGAGAAAGAAAGACCAGGAAGGAAGCCAAGGCACTTTGGGGGCGCAGAGCAGGGATCTTTGTGAGTTCAAGGCCAGCCTGGTCCTACAGATTGAGTCCAGGCAACCAGCTGGGTTACAGGAGCCGCCTGTCTCGAAAAGACCAAATAAAATAAAAAAAAATAACATAAAATAAAATAAAATACAATAAGAAAAAAGAAAAAAAAAAGAAGCCCAGGAAGGGAATTAACAGATAACAAGTATCCATCTCCAAGATTTCCTACCAAAGGGGCACAGAACAGAATGAAGAAGCTGAGTCTCGTTTTTTTTTTTTTCCCCTCCATTCACCACTTTTTTTTTTTTTTCTTCTGTAAAAGGATTAACAGATGGGCTCAGTGGGAAGGAGGCCCCTGTGGGATCCTGTTACCAGCCATCTGTGTTCTGTTCTTTACCTTTCGAGAAAAGACGGCTTACAAAACTCGAACGGAGAGGGGAGTTGGAGCTGCATACAGATCAGCAGAGCTTTGCTACCCGCTCTGACGCCTGCAGGATGACTCAATCTCTTGTGCCTGGTGGAGTCAGCTGTGGTCCTCTGGAGCCTCCTACTCTAGGGAGGAAAAATCAGAGTGGGAAAGAGAGCCTGGATTGGGAGAAGAGATTCAGGCTGGAAAGGTAGATTGGGACACCGGAGACTTCAGGAGGAGTTGCAGCTGATAATGGGGGAGGATTAAAGGGAAAGCACAAGAAACACAATCTTTCTTTTTACGCGTTATACATACCGTGTGGAGGATGACATTCGGGTGAAAGCATATGGATTGTCCCAGGAAATTCAGCCCAATAACAACCCCTCACTCACCTCCCTGTGGGTTTTACTCAGGTACAGGAAGCCCTCTGCTATTTCCTGGCTTTTAGAGGATCCCGGAGACTCCTGGTCCTACAGGGCACGGTTAATACTTAAGAACGTTTTCCTGCTGAACAGTTGCTAGCATCAGACCCTCCTCCTCTGGTCATTCACTCAGCTCTCTGAGATAAAGGCAATTAGGAGAAGAAACCATGCCAGGAAGCTCCTAGGTCGCCTTCCTGTTTGCCCTGCGTTCTGCTGCTAGCGTATCCATAGTGCCAAGAGGCATCTGAATTTACCCTATGTTAATACATAAACACACTGCTCCACCCCCAACAACCCCAGGCTTCTCTAGAAGAACTGTCCTTTCATTTGGTTCCTTATCACTCACCAATAAACAGTCCCCCCTCCTGGGTTTGGCTTCCTGTTGCCATGGCAACTCAAAAGCAACGGGTTAAAGCTGCCAATAAAGGCATCTGCAAGAGCTCCCTACAGCCAGACTCCTTTAAAAACAATAGTACAAAGTGGAATCACCACTATTCCCTCCCCCCCATACACACTCTCCGTTGTTGGGCTTATGGAAAGAATGTCAGTTCCTGGAATGATGGAGAAAGTGGTTTCTTAGCCCCAGAGGAAAGGTTTTCATACTCTATACAATTATTTCTTTAGATACCTGCCTGGACATCTGACCAACCTATATAAGGTGTTTACAGCTCTAAGGGGCCAAGAAATTTACAAAATAAGTCTGCATGTGTCCTTCTATTTCGTTTCACTGTGTCTATGGGAAGAATCGGGGTGTTACATATTTCAGGTCTCAACTGCTGGCTGGTTCCACACAAAGCATGAGAAGACTCTTGATAGACTCATATATGTGTGAAAGTGCTCTGAACAAAAATGCTCAGATAGTCATGTTAACTACCATCCCTGCCCTCAGTCCCCTGCAGTTCAGGTTATATGACATAACTGCTAAGGCCGGGTTCTCTGGAGCCAAACTTCCTGACTTGAATTCCCTCTGTCCCTCTGCTTCACTTTCCAACCCTGTGAAAAATGAGGAACATAACAGTTTGTACTTAGAAGTCTTTCATGTAGAGAAATAAATTGTAATCTATAAAGTATAGAGGAGCTCTCTGGCTTTACTGCCAAGCATCTTTGATGGATCAAGTTTGCTACTGAGCTAATGGGATGTTTGGAGACAGAAAGAAAAGAAGGTAGCCTGTCCTTAAAGAGTTCACCGGTTTGATACTGTCATGCTAGAGAGAGACAACACCAACAACACTAGGTAACAGGACAAGTGCTTCTTTAAAGGAAGACAAAAACAGGAGGGAGCCAGGAACACAACTTCAAAGGATACCTGGGTTTTCCAAACAAGAAAATGGTTTTGTGTGTGTTTATGAGGCATTTTGAGTTTACAAAGAGCAACTCATTCTACCTAGCTCAGCAGTTTTATTCTAAAGATATATGTCCCAGAAACCCACGAACAGCGCAGACCAGAGGAGCAGAACACAGCATTTTGGCATTTCCTCGCCCTAATGCTTAAATCATTAGCATGACTTAGGGAGCTGCTTCTAACTCCTTGGCATAAGGCAGAAGCGCTCTATTAAGCCCGATTTCAGTCGAAATTCCATAAGTCTATTATCTTCCAATATATAATTAAATAGATTTAGGCTGTTCTTCAGAATACGGCCTTTTAGGAATTCAGCAGACTGTACTGGTCTAAGGGCTCACATCATTCTGAGAACTGTTAACTGGTAGGTACCTCAGCAAGATGAGTTTAGTGATTACTGGTCCTAGGACGCGTCATTAGGTGTTCGATATCAAATAATAAATCTCTTCTAGTTCTTTTGCTTCTTTTGACAAGACGGAGTGGCTGCAACCTGATAGCCGTGGTGGTCGGACTTTCTTTAAAAAGTTATTAACGTTAATTCTTCAGTATTTATTTATTTATTTATTTATTTATATTCTATGTTATCTTATGTCTTTTCGAGTAAAAGTCGAGGGTGCCTACGCCTGGGCTAGTCATGCTGCTGCTGCAGCTGACACGCAGCTTTTGTAGACCAAGCCGTGGATGCTCGGCCTTGCGAACTGCAAAAAACGAGAGTATCCATCCTGCCTCTAGCCCTATCCAAGGGTCTAGATTTGAAAAGCAATGACACTAACTACTACCCTGGATTGATTATTTTTTATGTTTATTATTGGTCGTATCAGAGTGTAATGTGCATGTGTGTAAGTGCACTGTGTCATGGCATAGTGCACATAGTATGGTTCAGAAGTACGTGGCGCATAGATCCTAAGCTGGTAACTGTGGAGTTTATTGATGGATATGTCGTTAGCACGACGCATGACAAGTGTTGACTTTGGGATATCTGGGTTCTACTGCGAAGTGAAGGAGCAGAAGGGTGGCCTGGCTGGAGAGATGTGCGTGTGATGGCAGATTCTATATCTAGCTACGTGTGGACGGTCAGAAGGCGAAGGTGGAAATGCTTGATGAAGTTTCATAGGACCAGCCTGTTCCTAGGCTGAGACTATGAGTTTTAACCCCCTAGGACTTAAGCTTTGGGGCACTAGCACGGGAGACCTGTAATCAAAAAAGACGTAGGCTAAATAATAAAAAACAAAAAAGTACAGAAGAGTTGCCTTTATACCGGCACTGAAGCATTCATAAGAGTCCAAATGGCTCCACTGGCACCGCAGCTAATGCCTTCAAAACATGGGAGATGATGTTCAGGAGCTTGTTATGGCCATGTGGGGATGCCTGGGATTGATACTTGCATGAGTTCATCTGGTAATAGTAATCTTAACTCCTACGTGGAACATCTGATTGCTCTAGGCACAGCTCTCTCAGTTTATCTATTGCAGAACTTTTGTAGAGATAAGCGAGGACAAGTATAGATCATGGGCTGAGGGCATGTTAAATGGGTCATGATTATAATGGACCGCCTCCTTGGAAGGACTAGGGTAGGTACAATGTGCTATGAGATTCTAAAGCGGACTAGCCTGGCTTCATGAGAGTTCGCTAAAGATTAGCGTAAGTTTACGTGTATAGATATCTGGGGCCCCACAGGCCCGCAATAAATAATGTGTAGGTGGCGATATGCCATAAGTAATCGATTAGCAAAATATGGGTAGGTTGGAGGAACCGTAGAATGCAGGGAGTATTACAAGGCCAGTAAGTTGAGAATCAAGTAGCATGGGCATATGTGAAAGCTCATGTCATCCGAAATGTAAGAAAGAGTAGGGAGCACGTGGGCGGAGGGATAGCTATGCATGGTATTCAGCAGGAAGTGCCTTCCTCTCTGCACTAAGCGCGCAGTGCTTGAATTGAACGCTGAATTCTGTTACATATGCCACGGTGAATCTCGAGCATAGAAAACGTGGAAGGAGTAAGAAACTGTGACTCGCACAAAGTCTGTCCCAATGAGGCTTTTCACGCTTAAACAGCAGCAGGCTATGGGCTGTGGCTATGTGTATGCATAAGGCAGCTATACTTACACAGCACAGCGACCTGCCACACAGAATATGCAACAGAGCGCATAACGTATTGACAGGCACACAACACTCCAGAAAATGGTACTAATGTTAAAATATAAAATTATATTAGGGATATGAAAAAAGAATATGCAGAGTATACAGGTGGAAAAAGTGAAATTGTTTATGCAAGAGTTAAATTTGTATGACAACGGATGTAATAGTGGTGCCTCCTGTAGGCGCACCAACTGGCACTGGGAACCTTAGAGCTGCTGTAAGGCACAGGGCAGGACTGGGTTGAACGTCCAAATGAGATCTCGTATCAGGCTAGCCCATCTGGAAAGCCATCGTCGCGTCAGCGCAAAGAACGCCCAGCTCGAACCTATGTGTTTTTATAGCTGCTGGGCAACCGCATCCTGTCCAGACCCCCATCTGAAAAGGTGTTGTTAAGCATAGGGCGAGAGTACTGGGCCTATGCAAGTTAAGGAGCAACCCCGACAGTGCTTCTTTGGCAGAGGAACCTGGGTTTCGAGTCGAACAAACAGCACACACTTAATGGCAGGGCTAAGTACACGCGTCTGTTAAATCCAATGATGGCCAGGAGACTCCAGTTGCCTGGGAATCGCTGGAGACCTACTGCTTTATGACCTCGGCGAGGCAGCAAGGAGGGTGTCTATCAAGCCGTAGCATGAGTACGTACATTCATACGGACATAAGATTAAAATTAAATAAGACGATAGTAAAAGGGGCTGAGAAGATTGGCGTCTAAGCTGGCTTATAGACGCATGTAAACGCGCTCTGAACAGACGGACGTCCGGCGGTATTCAAATTCGGTTCTCACGCAGCCACATGGCGACATCGCGAGAAGCTTGTCATCGAAACATCCCAATTCCAGAGATACTCCAGTTTCCAGGGGAATCCAGAACACCGCCTCATTTTCTGACACTCGAGCGCAATTGCAACGAGCATACAGGTGCTTACAAGAGCTATGAATGGCCAGGTACAGTTAACACATCGATAACAGCATCACAAGTCATTAATACAAATTAACTTAAAAAATATGTTAAAAACAACAGTATAGAGTTTTAAAGCAAAAAATTTTAGGTATTCTAATCATAGAAGTGCACCTTTATTGGCTGCAAGATATGAATCAAAATGCATGCTAGAATCTGACTAAGAGAGGCATACAGTAAAATACCTAGTGGGCACGAGCTGCAGGTTGAGAGTGTAGGGTAAGCAACTTGAAACAGGAGTGATAAATGTGAATATGAGGATGTTAATTAATAGGTCGAAGTGTATGATATGCAATACTAGTATTAAATTTAGACAGGGTCGTGAGCTATGATGCGACTAACAGCTACACCAGCGAACTGAGCGCACTTGGACTTGTGACATTCTCCGTGCTTACGATCCCCTAAAGGTAGACTAGTCAATTCGATGACTTGATAGAGTACCTCAGCAGCAATCTTAGAATTGCATTCACTTAAGTATTATTTGAATCAGTGATGAATTTAAATACTCTCTTTTTTTTTTTAATTGTAGTTATTTATTGACGGGTAATGTGTTAGTGAATGATGTGATTGGTCTGCTATGCATATGTCTGCTGCACCCCGTGACACCGGTGCGAATGACTGCAGACGGTAGAGGTCCAAGACAGAGAGGTGTGTCAGACTTTCCACTGTAACTAGGAGTGCTCTGAATTGATGTTTCAGGGAGCGGTTCTGGACGGATTGCGAACTATCGACCGCGCACTGTGGTGCCTGAGGAGAATCGTAACCGGCGTCATCAGTGCAGTTAGCGGTCAGCACTCTTTACCCGGCTTAGGCAACATATACTCGCAGGCTCTCGTCTAGCCGCTTAATGATGCTTCTTAATGAGGTAGCTGCGTGGTATTAATGGGCATTAAAGAAATGGGGGACTGGAAGAGATGGCTTGCATAGTGTGCAGTAGAGCGCGTGACTGTCCTTAGCAGTAGCGATAGCCAAGTGTTGAACTACTAGTTCATGATCGCTCAAGACGCACAAATGGGCTTTGCGCCAGTTCGCAGGGTTTATCCAGTACGTGCATCTCTACTGACGGCAGATCGTCAGAGGCATTGCAGGCAACCAGGGGATGCAAGAACAATAGACTTACATGAGCTAGATCAGTCAGGCTCAGAGCTACATAAAATTATAATAATAATAATTTCACCCGGGCGGTAGGTGGGCTTAGTCAATCCCTATTTAATCCTAGCACATTGGAGGCAGAGGGTCTAAAGGTGGAACTGCCTGTAGTGAGATTCAAACAGCCAGGCAGCTGGGTCTTCTACAGAAGTGAGTCATATGGCACACAGGGACAGCCTGTGGGCTACATGGAGACTTGTCAGATTCAAAAAAGACCAACATGTCAGATGAATAATAATAATTATTACAATAAATAAAAAAAATTAAAAAATGAAGTTGAACGGGCTGGAAGATGATAATTGCCCAGATGGTTTTTAGGATAGACGACTGACTTGGCTGTGCTTATGAGCATTAGATGAGAACCTGGGTTAGTTATCCCAGAACCACAATGGCTAGACTAATAGAAGCCATGATAACTTTAACTTGCACAGTTCTCAGGGTTCGCTCTCTGATCATTCTGAGCTCATATGCAGGCTATTGCTATGAACAAGTGGAGTCGCGTAGACAAGGTAAGAATACGCTCCCATAAGCTAACACAATAAAGATAAAATAGTATAAGTATAAATTAAAATGACGAATTAGTATTATAATAGATATTAAGAAAGTGAGGCCATAAGTAATTGCATATAACTGGTTATATCCTTCCACGAGCCCTCATGTATAAGGAGCTTAACTTATCTAAGACATAGGTTCTAGACAGAAAATTAGTGATGAGAAGATGTAAGGTAATTAACAGGATGACTATTTGTTGATCTTCTATATGCTGAGCGCCAACAACGCCAGCGCTCTTTTCAACTCAAACATTTCCCGTTGAGGAATTTATATGTTATGGAGTGGGGACGCAGAGAGGTAAATCAGGTATGATGGGTTAAGCTTTGTCTGAGGGGGATGAGTCAACATGCAAAGACAACTCTATGGGATAGTAGCCTTGTATGCGCTTTCAACAAGTTCTACTGGACGTGGAGCCCATTTTCTGGTGAATAGTCCATATTATATTGGAATAGTAGAGCGTGAGCGGCAAGCAAATAGCTTCTGGAGCCAATGTATGGCTATATCTTGTTTAGTTAAACGATAGTGAGACTCAAATAATAATGTTAGTCGTCTGCTATTAAAATATAGACCAGCGACGTTAGATTAGCTGTAGTGGAATTACGGTGAGTTCAGCGCAGATGAAATATAGGAGCTGGTGTCACGGACGAGTACGATCAGTCAGTAATATTATGAGAAGGTCTGCATGTGAAATGTGTTCAAGGTAGGTTCTGTATGTTCTTCTATCGTCGTATAGTCTTATAAATCTCAATGGCAGTAGATGTGAGCAATAAGATAGTAAATCGAAGATTAAGTGGACACCAAGTATACAAACAGAGTCTAGCAATCTGCTCACACTCGCAATGAGGCCTAGGATGCACAGAGTTGTGCTAAGATTTATTTTTGTACTTCAGTATCAGTGTCTAAGAATATTGACGTGAAGCCGACTGTATATAGCTTGTACCGTGGCACTCTAGTGCAACCGTACATATGTGTCACCTGAGTGCAACTATACGTGCATGCTGAGTGAGTTACGAGCGAGTCCTTAATGCAATATCCGAAGTATATGTATATTTCAGAGATATTTATGTTAATGCTATCATATGCTAATCTATCTAAATCTGCTAAATCAATCCATCTTATGGCCAGCTAGTATACTATGCTGTCTAGTGCAGTTATAAGATTACTTTACACGGTCGATGACCATTCAATTCAGCCAGATGATATATGGAGTTTTGGCTCTCTGTTGTACTTTTATCTATTATCATGGATCTTGGGGCACCATTCATATCACTCAGTTCACGATTATCAGTTCTTGGAAGTAAAGTAACTGAGTTAGTTTATTTATTTATTTTATTGTAATTATGTTTATGTAATTTATTTATTNACTATGCCATATAAAATATAAAATTTGTGGGCAGGGTGGCCCACACCTTTAATCCTGCACCCTGGGAGGGCAGAGGCAGGCGGATCTCTGTGAGTTCAAGGCCCAGCCTGGTATACGAGTGGCTCCAGGCCACTGGGAC
The DNA here is from genome assembly GCA_009823505.1 of Rhizomys pruinosus. Taxonomy (NCBI): domain Eukaryota; kingdom Metazoa; phylum Chordata; class Mammalia; order Rodentia; family Spalacidae; genus Rhizomys; species Rhizomys pruinosus. The sequence goes on from VZQC01000356.1 coordinate 2,980,162, forward strand.
TTAAGGGAGACCCCCGTCTTGAAAATACAAAAAAAAAAAAAAAAAAAAAAAGAATCTGGAACATAATAGTACTCAAAAGTATTAAGTATTTTCTTCATTCCCTGTTGTGCATAAGGCAGCAAGAAAATAAATTTCCTTATAGAAAAATATAATTATGTTCAAGACTGCTTGATGCAATTATGCAAAAGAATAAGCGCAGGAAATGCGTGTGAGGGTTTTCTGAGATACCTACTTTTCCCCATTTTTAGGGATTCTGATGAAGATTGATTAGTTTTTTCTTTTTGTTTTGTTTTTTCTAGAAAGGGTTCTTCTTAGTCCTAGCTACGCCTGGCTGGAACTCCCTATTAGACCAGGCTGGCACTAGAACTCCGACAGAAAACCACCTGCCTTTCCTTCCCAGTGTTTGTTGTGGATTAAAGTTCGTTACTGGCACCAAGGAAGGCTCGATGGTAGGTACATGCTTTAATCCTAGCACTCTGTGGAGCAGATCGCAGGCAAATCTTCTTTGAGTTCAAGGCCAGCTTGGGAGAACAGAGAAGTTCCAGAACAGCCGAACAAGGAGACCCTTGTCTCAAAAACAAAAAAAAAAGGGTAGTGAGAGATAGCCGATAGCGGTGAAGAGCACCGAACGCTCGTGCAGAGGACCCGGGTTCGATCCCACACACCACATGGCGGCGTGAGAAAACCGTCTTAACTCCAATTACCAGGAGAACTCACAGTCCAGGGGAATCCAGACCCCTTCATGACCTCAGAGGCATTGCACCACGACACGGTACGACATGCATGCAAAATACATGCAAACATACAAAAAAAAAAAAAAAAAATAAATAATAAAAAAAAAATTAAAAAATCCCAAAAAAAGACAAAAAAAAAGTATGCCACTACGACCCGCGTGGTGTTTCTTTTCTCTTTATGTTTGTATTTTTTTCAAAAATATGGAAGCTTTTTCATGAAATTTGCGTGTCAATCTTCGAGGGGCCATGCAGATCTTCTCTGTAATCATTCCAAAAATAAAATAAAATAAAATAAAATAAAATAAATAAAAAAGAAAAAAGAAAAAAAAAGAAAGACCAGGAAGGGAATTTAACAGATAACAAGTATCCATCTCCAAGATTTTCTACCAAGAGGCACAGAACAGAACATGAAGAAGCTGAGTCTCCGTTTTTTTTTTTTTTCCCCTCCATTCACCACTTTTTTTTTTTCTTCTGTAAAAGGATTAACAGGATGGGCTCAGTGGGAAAGGAGGCCCCTGTGGGATCCTGTTACCAGCCATCTGTGTTCTGTTCTTTACTTTCGAACAAGACGGCTTCAAAACTCTGAACTGGAGAGGGAGTTGGAGCTGCATACAGATCAGCAGAGCTGTTGCTACCCGCTCTGACGCCTGCAGGATGACTCAATCCTCTGTGCCTGGTGGAGTCAGCTGTGGTCCTCTGGAGCCTCCTACTCTAGGGAGGAAAAATCAGAGTGGGAAAGAGGACCCTGGATTTGGAGAAGGAATTCAGGCTGGAAAGGTAGATTGGGACACCCGGAGACTTCAGGGAGGAGTTGCAACTGATAATGGGGGAGGGATTAAAGGGAACAGCACAGAAAACACAATCTTCTTTACGCGTTATACATACCGTGTGGAGGATGACATTCGGTGAAAGCCATATGGATGTGTCCCCAGGAATTCAGCCCAAATACAAACCTCACTCACCTCCCCTGTGGGTTTTACTCAGGTACAGGCAGCTCCTGCTATTTCCTGGCTTTTAGAAGATCCCGGAGACTCCTGGTCCTACAGGGCACGGTTAATACTTAAGAACGTTTTCCTGCTGAACAGTTGCTAGCATCAGACCTCTCCTCTGGTCATTCACTCAGCTCTCTGAGATACAGGCAATTAGGAAGAAGAAACCATGCCAGGAAGCTCCTAGGTCGCCTTCCTGTTTGCCCTGCGTTCTGCTGCTAGCGTATCCATAGTGCCAAGAGGCATCTGAATTTACCCTATGTTAATACATAAACACACTGCTCCACCCCCAACAACCCCAGGCTTCTCTAGAAGAACTGTCCTTTCATTTGGTTCCTTATCACTCACCAATAAACAGTCCCCCCTCCTGGGTTTGGCTTCCTGTTGCCATGGCAACTCAAAAGCAACGGGTTAAAGCTGCCAATAAAGGCATCTGCAAGAGCTCCCTACAGCCAGACTCCTTTAAAAACAATAGTACAAAGTGGAATCACCACTATTCCCTCCCCCCCATACACACTCTCCGTTGTTGGGCTTATGGAAAGAATGTCAGTTCCTGGAATGATGGAGAAAGTGGTTTCTTAGCCCCAGAGGAAAGGTTTTCATACTCTATACAATTATTTCTTTAGATACCTGCCTGGACATCTGACCAACCTATATAAGGTGTTTACAGCTCTAAGGGGCCAAGAAATTTACAAAATAAGTCTGCATGTGTCCTTCTATTTCGTTTCACTGTGTCTATGGGAAGAATCGGGGTGTTACATATTTCAGGTCTCAACTGCTGGCTGGTTCCACACAAAGCATGAGAAGACTCTTGATAGACTCATATATGTGTGAAAGTGCTCTGAACAAAAATGCTCAGATAGTCATGTTAACTACCATCCCTGCCCTCAGTCCCCTGCAGTTCAGGTTATATGACATAACTGCTAAGGCCGGGTTCTCTGGAGCCAAACTTCCTGACTTGAATTCCCTCTGTCCCTCTGCTTCACTTTCCAACCCTGTGAAAAATGAGGAACATAACAGTATGTACTTCAGAAGTCTTTCATGTAGATGAAATAAATTGTAATCTATAAAGTATAGAGGGCAGTCCTTGGCTTTACATGCCAAGCATCTTTGATGGATCAAGTTTGCTACTGGAGCTAATGGGATGCTTGGAGACAGAGACAGACAAGGTAGCCTGTCCTTAAAGAGTTCACCGTTTGATACTGTCATGCTAGAGAGAGACACACCAACAACACTAGGTAACAGGACAAGTGCTTCTTTAAAGGAAGACAAGAAACAGAGGAGGGAGCCAGGAACACAACTTCAAAGGATACCTGGGTTTTCCAAAAACAGAGAAATGGTTTGTGTGTGTTAGGCATTTTGAGTTACAAAGAGCAACTCATTCTACCTAGCTCAGCAGTTTTATTCTAAAGATATATGTCCCAGAAACCCACGAAACAGCAGACCAGAGGAGCAGAACACAGCATTTTGGCATTCTCGCCCTAATGCTTAATCATTAGCATGACTTAGCTGCTTTACTCCTTGGCAAGGCAGAGCCTCTATTACCATTACCAATTCCTTTCATTTTGTAATTAAAAAAATTTTTTTTTCAGTGCTGGGATTCAACCCAGAGGCTCATATAAACTGTACTCTACAAGTGAGTTTATTTTACGGTCCCTACTTTATTTTACTCTCTTTCTTCTTTTTTTTTTTTTTTTTTTTGACGGGGTCTCACTATCTTTTCTTTTTAAAAAAAGTTTTTTTATTTATTTATTTATTTATTTATTTATTTATTTATGTTTTTGAGACAGGGTCTCCCTGCAGTCTCTGCTGGCTGGCCTGAACTCACTTTGTAGACCGGGCTGGCCTTGAACTCACAGAGATCCATCTGCCTCTGCCTCCCAAGTGCTTAGATTAAAGGCATGCACCACCACACCTGATTTATTATTTTTATTTTATTTCAGGTGTATGAGTGTAATGTGCATGTGTGTAAGTGCACCTGTGTCATGCAATGCACATAGAGGTCAGAAGAGGGCGCTAGATCCTCTGGAACTGGAGTTATGGATGGTTGTTAGCCACCATGCAGGTGCTGGGAACTGGGTTCTCTGCAAGAGCAGAGGGTGCTGCTGGGAGTGATGGTGCATGCCTTTAATCCTAGCACTTGGGAGGCAGAGGCAGGTGGATCTTTGTGAGTTCAAGGCCAGCCTGGTCTACAGAATGAGTTCCAGGACAGCTGGGGCTACAGGGAGACCCTGTCTCAAAAAGACCAAAAAAAAAAAAAAGCAGAAGGTGCTTTAACCACTGAGCCATCTCTCCAGCCCCTATCCTTCAAACTGGAGTTGTCAGCTGTCATGTGGGTGCTGGGAATTGAACCTGAGTTCTCTGGAAGATCTTAACCACTAACTCATCTCTCCAGCCCCAACTCTCTCCGTTTTCTAATTCAGACTTTTTTAGAGAGCAAGAGAGATCTGCCTGGGCATAATGGTACATGCCTTTAATGCCAGCACTTGGGAGGCAAGGGTAGGTACATGTCTATGAGTTCAAGGCCAGCCTGGCCTACATAGAGAGTTCCAAGTTAGCCAGAGTTATGTGGTTAGATTCTGCCCCCCAGCCCCAAATAATAATGTGTGGTGGCATATGCCTATAATCTTAGCATATGGGAGGTGGAGGACGGAGAATCAGGAGTTCAAGGCCAGTAAGTTTGAGATCAGCTGGGCTATATGAAACCTGTCACAAGAAAGTAAGAAGAGTGGGGCCGGGTGAGCTGGATCAGCAGGTAAAGTGCTTCCTCTCTGCCAAGGCAGGCTTGATGACCTGAATTTGATCCCTGAATCCACATAAAAGTGGAAGGAGAGAACTGACTCCACAAAGCTGTCCCCTGACTTTCACCTTCACACCTATGCTGTGGCATGTGTTCATGCTTACACACACACACACACACACACACACACACACTCCACAAATGGACTAATGGTAAATAAAATTAAATTAGAGATTAAAAAAATATCAGAGATACAGTAAATTTGAATTTTTATCAAATTAAATTTGATACAGGAGACAGGGTCTCCCTGTAGCACCAACTGGCCTGGAACTTGCTCTGTAGACCAGGCTGGCCTTGAACTCACAGAGATCCACCTGCCTCTGTTAAAGGCATGCGCCCCCACGCCCAGCTCAACCAGTGTTTTTAACTGCTGCACCATCTCTCCAGCCCCCATTGAAGAGTTTTAAAGCAGGGCTGGAGAGATGGCCTAGCGGTTAAGAGCACCGACTGCTCTTGCAGAGGACCCGGGTTCGATCCCCAGCACACACATGGCAGCTAAGAACCGTCTGTAACTCCAATTCCAGGAGAACTCCAGTTCCAGGGGAATCTGAGACCCTCTTCTGACCTCCGCAGCACAAGGGTGCACAAACCTACATGCAGACAGTACATTCATACACATAAATAAATAAATAAAATGTAAAAAAGGGGCTGGAGAGATGGCCTAGCGGTTAAGAGCGCAGACCGCTCTTACAGAGGACCCGGGTTCAATCCCCAGCACCCACATGGCGGCCGGCCGAGAACTGTCTGAAACTCCAATTCCAGGAGAACTCCAGTTCCAGGGGAATCCGACACCCTCTTCTGACCTCCGCGGCATTGCACGACACAGGTGCACAGACTTGCATGCAGACAGTACATTCATACACATACAGAAATAAATAAAATTAATAAAAAAAATGTAAAAAAAAGAAGAGTTTTAAAGCAAATTTGTATCTCTGAAAGATCACCTTTGCTGCAGAATATCAAATGCATGGCAAGAATTCAAAGGGCATACAGAAAGAATACCAGTGCAGACCAGGTGAGAGAGGGTAACAACTTGAAACAGGATGATAAATGTGATATGGATGTAATAATTCGTGTATTATCATTGTTATTATTTAGACAGGGTCTGGCTATGTTGCCTACACTCACCAGGCTGGCCCATTACTTGTGATTCTCCTGCCTTAGCCTCCTAAGTAGCTAGTATTATATTTGCTAGAGTACCACACCTAGAATCATTCACTTAGTATTTTGATCAGTGAATATTTAATATGCTTCTTTTTTTTTAATTTTATTTATTTCCGTATGTGTATGAATGTATTGTCTGCATGCAAGTCTGTGCACCCGTGACGTGCAATGCTGCGGAGGTCAGAAGAGGGTGTCAGATTCCCCTGGAACTGGAGTTCTCCTGGAATTGGAGTTTCAGACGGTTCTCGGCCGCCATGTGGATGCTGGGGATCGAACCCGGGTCCTCTGCAAGAGCGGTCAGCACTCTTTACCGCTTGGCCATCTCTCCAGCCCCTTAATATGCTTCTAAGAGTCGTGTTATGCATTAAAGAAATGGGGGGCTGGAGAGATGGCCTAGTAGCTAAGAGCGCCGACTGCTCTTGCAGAGGACCCAAGTTCAATCCCCAGCACGCACATGGCTCCAGTTCCAGGGGAATCCGACGCCCTCTTCTGACCTCCGAGGCATTGCACAACAGGGGTGCACAAAAAAAGACAATGCAACGAACCTCAGACACATAAAAAATAAATAAATAAAAAATTTGCGGGCGTGGTGGCAACGCCTTTATATCCTAGCACTTGGGGCGGCAGCGGTAGGATCTTGTTTGGTTCAGGCCAGCTGGTCTACCGAATGAGTTCAAGGACAGCTGGGGGCTACCGGGAGACCCTGTCTCAAAAAGACCAAAATAATAAATAAATAAATATTCAAAAAATAAAAAAAAAAAAAAAAAAGAATTGAACAGGGCTGGAGAGATTGCCCAGTGGTTAGGAGCACTGACTGCTCTTGCAGAGGACCTGGGTTAGATTCCCAGAACCCACATGGCAGCTAAGAACCATCTTTAACTTCCAGTTCCAGGGGTCCTCTTCTGACCTCTGCAGCATTGCATGACATGGGTGCAGACAGTATACTCATACACATAAAAAATAATAAGTAAAAATTAAAATTTTTTAAAAAAGAAATGAAGATGAGCCAAGATTGGATATGGTTCCTCCCCTCATAGAGCTTACTATCTAAGACATAGGCTAGACAGAAATTAGTGATGAACAGAATGTGGTAAAACAGGATGACTTGTTGGCTTCTAATTGGCTGGCCCCAACACCCAGGCTCTTTTCACCAAACAATTTCCTCAAGGATTTATGTTAGGTGAGGAGCAGAGAGAAAACGGATGAGGTTAGGAGGGACAAATCAAAGACAATTTGGGAAGAGCCTTGTATGCCTTTCACATTCTACTCTGGAGCCTTTGGGAAGCCATTGGAAATGTGTGAGCCAACAAATAGCTTGGGCAGATATATTTGTTAGTAAATTCAAATTTTACTCCTCTTTAACACTTAGAATTCCTCCAGGGCTAATTAGCCAGTTAAGGAGGATGTGAATGTGTTGGTCTTCTTTTCGTATTCTACCATCTAGTGGTAAGATGATAAAACAGCAATTAAACAGCAATTTCCAACTCCATCAGCTTGTAAATTTTTTTTTTTAATCTGAAATTGATGCCTGCTTCTCTCACTCTCCCCTGCAATCCATCAGTATTTGTATGTTTTTCTATCATCTATCTATCTATCTATCTATCTATCTATCTATCTATCTATCTATCTATCATCTATCTATCTATCTATAGATATTCATCCATCACAGTATAGGGAAGTTGGGCTCTCTTTCTATTTCATGGATCTTGGGGACCAAACTCAGTTCAGATTATCAGTTTTGGAAGTAAGTACTTTATTTATTTATTTATTTATTTATTTATTTATTTATTTATTTATTGGTCTTTTTGAGACAGGGTTTCCCTGTAGCCCCAGATGGCCTGGAACTCGCTCAGTAGACCAGGCTGGCCTTGAACTCACAAAGATCCGCCTGCCTCTGCCTCCTGAGTGCAAGGATTAAAGGCGTGCGCCACCACTCCAGGCTTTTATTTACTTTTTTTTGAGACAGGGTCTCCCTGTAGCCCCGCCCCAGCTGGCCTGGAACTCACTCTGTAGACCAGGCTGGCTTGGAACGCACAGAGATCCACCTGCCTCTGCCTCCCGAGTGCTAGGATTAAAGGCGGACGCCACCACAGTTCTTAGCTGCCATGTGGGTGCTGGGAATCGAACCCCGGTCCTCTGCAAGAGTAGTTGGCGCTCTTAACCGCTGAGCGATCTCTCCAGCCCTGGAAGTACTTTAACTTGCTGAGCTAGCTCACTATCCCTGTGGTGTTTTTTTTTGTTTTTTTTTTGTTTTTTTTTCTTTTTGAGACAGGGTCCCCCTTTAGTCCCAGCTGGCCTGGAGCTTGCTCTGTTAGACCAGGCTGGCCTTGAACTCAGAGATCCGCCTGCCTCTGCCTCCCAAATGCACCACCACTCCCAGCGTCCCTGTTTGTTTGTTTTTTAAGACATGGTCTAGCGGGGTTATTTATTCTAGGATCTTCTCAGCTCATGGACACAGAGCTGTCTATGTCAAGATCTCTCTTAGGGAACTCTCACTGCTGGGTTTCTCAACCTTCCACTCCACCTCTACGTTGGATTCCAATGCCCAGGCCCTGCAAATCTCTCAGCAGGCAGCCAATGCCCAGGCCCTGCAAATCTCTCAGCAGGCAGCCACGAGCAATCAGCAAAAGCTAACTTTGCTGCCCTCTGGTGGGAGTCTGGTGAAGTGGGAATTGCATTTCCCCTGCATTTTCCCTTCCAGAAAGTCAGTAAACATGTTTTAGTGGCATCTTCTTCCTCTGCACCTGAGTTGTAAAAGAATAGTGCTCTCTTTCACTCAAATCTAAGAAATTAATGTGAAGCAAGAAAAATCAAGAGCCCTCCTCTCCATGAATTCGTCATTATTGACATCACCATTATGAGCAACAAAAAGCAACTTTGAGAAGGCCTAAAAGCAGGAAGGTAGGTCAGGTGTACAGCAGCCTTTCCCCTGCTTGATTTAAACATAATTTTTCCATACCTTGAACTTTTCCCCAACGTCCCTGTGCTTCTGTAAGTTAGATCTCTGATAACGCCCATTTAATTCATCTGTGGAAGTTGGAGCTGGCAAGATGGCTCAAGGAGTAAAGTGCTTGCTGTGCAAGCCTGACAACCTGGAAGGAGAAAACTGACTCCTGAGTTTCCCTCACCCTCACATGCACACCAAGGCACTAATAACAAATAAAATAAAGATAAAAAGAATCTATGTAGCTTGGAAATAAACACTGGGATCACATCTCAAAACTCCACTAGATTTAAACAGCCTACAGCAGTATTCCTTTGGGATCCTCATCAGTTCTGAAGAACTTGGGTCACAATTTCCTCCATTCATTGATTCAGCACTTAGTGGCAAAGTGATCCTGTAGATATTAGCTGAGACAGCTCTTCTACCCCTTAAAGGGCTGATTTTGTGAATTAAATACAGATGCAGTTTTTCTAATTCAACACACACACACACACACACACACACACATATATACACACATTCAGGTTCAGCTATGGTGAATTTACTAGACAACTTTTTTTTTGAGACAAGGTCTCCCTGAAGCTCCAGCAGAACTTCTTTTTAAAGCCAAAGGATTTAAGCTTTCTAATGGATAGATTCCATTCCCATCCAGGATCTCTATTCAACCAGGAATTTTCGATGGAAAAAGGCCTGCTTGCTGGGGTAGAGCTATATACCACTGCTGCAGAGGACAGAATGGCCTTTGCCTGGTGTTTGTATAGAACTGTCTCCAGGCTGGGGAGATGGCCTAGTGGTTAAGAGTGCTGACTGCTCTTGCAGAGGACCAGGTTTGATCCCCAGCACCCACATGGTGGCTAACAACCATCTTTAACTCCAGTTCCAGGGGAAGCCAACACCCCCTTCTGACCTCCACGACACGGGTGCACAGACCTACATGCAGACAGTACATTCATACACATATAAAAATAAATAGATAAAAATTAAAAAAAAAGAACTGTCTCCATAGGGTGGTGTGTTGACTCAAGGAGTGCTTAGCTTCAATCTAAGGATTGGAGGAGAGCTGAGTCAGTTCCTTCATTTTACAGACAAGGAACCTAAGACTCAAGACTTAGTTATTAGATGATTTCTTCAAGGTCCTAGGGAAAGTTATAGACTGAGTTGTACTTTTTGTAATGTATTATCCTTTGCAATAAAGTACCCCATCAGGGACTGAGGGTGGAGCTCGGTGGTAGAGCCCTTATCTAGCTAGCATATACAGAAGCCCTGTGTTCAATCCAGGTCCACTAATGCCAGAGTGCATTATTATTGTTATTATTATTTTATTTATTTATTTATTTTTTGGTCTTTTTGAGACAGGGTCTCCCTGTAGCCCCAGCTGTCCTGGAATTCACTCTGTAGACCAGGCTGGCCTTGAACTCACAAAGATCCACCTACCTCTGCCTCCCAAGTGCTAGGATTAAAGGCGTGCACCAACACGCCCAGCTTAGATGGAGTCTTTTTTTTTTTTAATTTTATTTATTTCTGTATGTGTATGAATGTACTGTCTGCATGCAAGTTTGTGCACCCATGTCGGGCAATGCCGCAGAGGTCAGAAGAGGGTGACTCCCCTGGAACTGGAGTTCTCCTGGAATTGGAGTTTCAGATGGTTCTTGGCTGCCATGTGGGTTCTGGGGATCGAACCTGGGTCCTCTGTAAGAGTGGTTGGCGCTCTTAACCGCTAGGCCATCTCTCCAGCCCAGATGGAGTCTTATATAATATAATGCAACCATGAGAATGAGTGTTCCTATCCTCTTAGTCCATTGGGCAGAACTAAGTCCCAGGTTCTACTTGCTCTCAAAGGAGAGGGTGATTCATTGGTCACCTAATGGCTCACACATTTCGATGGCTAGCTTTTTAACCAGTAGCTTACTTAATAAAAATGAAATTTTGGGCCAGGCGTGGTGGCACACACCTTTGATCCCAGCACTCGGGAGGCTTATCTCTGTGAGTTCAAGCCA
>VZQC01000356.1:3003406-3017648 GCA_009823505.1 Rhizomys pruinosus
TTTATTTATTTATTTATTTATTTATTTATTTATTTATTTTATTTTCGGTCTCTTTGAGACAGGGTCTCCCTGTAGCCCCAGCTGTCCTGGAACTCACTCTGTAGACCATGCTGGCCTTGAACTCACAAAGATCCGCCTGCCTCTGCCTCCCGAGTGCTAGGATTAAAGTCGTGCACCACCACGCCCGGCACCAATAAATAGGCTTCTTACAGGAGGAAGTCTCCAGTATCAGAAAAACCAGAGAAAAGAAAGAAAGAAAGAAAGAAAGAAAGAAAAGAAATGGCCAGTAAATCAGAAGAGACTGCAAACATGAGTGTCCCTAAGAAAAAAAGGAAATTTTCTTCCAAGGAGCCAGCTAACCCCATAAGCCCTGGGCCTGAAGATGTTGCTGGCAATAAGAGTGTCACAAAGAAAAAGAGAAAGTTCCAGAAAACCCCTCAGGAAGATTAGAATAGACTTTTGGGTGGAGAGGCATGCCCACAACAGATACCTTCCCAACTCCATGATTAACCCCAATAAAAAAAATCACACACACAAAAAAGTGCTGGCTGTTCTTGCAGAAGACTCTAGTTAGAATCCTAGCACTCACAGGGCAGCTAACAACTGTCTGTAAGTCACTTCCAGGGGATCTGACAACCTGTTCTCTCCATCCATTGTGAGACATGGGTCCACTTACACACATGCAGGCAATATACTCAATACACATAAAGTAAAAGTAAATAAATAAACTTTTTATTTTAATTTTATTATTTCTGTATGTGTATGAGTGTATTGTCTGCATGTAGGTCTGTGCACTCGTGTCGTGCAATGCCGCGGAGGTCAGAAGAGGGTCTCAGATTCCCCTGGAACTGGAGTTCTCCTGGAATTGGAGTTACAGACGGTTCTTAGCCGCCATGTGGATGCTGGGGATTGAACCCGGGTCCTCTGCAAGAGCAGTCGGTGCTCTTAACTGCTAGGCTATCTCTCCAGCTCCCATAAATAAACTTTTTAAATAAACTTTTTTTTTATTTTTTAAAGTTTATTCTTGTATGTGTATGAATGTACTGTCTGCATGTAGGTTTGTGCACCCGTGTTGTGCAATGCCGCGGAGGTCAGAAGAGGGTGTCGGATTCCCCTGGAACTGGAGTCAAAGACGGTTCTTAGCCACCATGTGGGTGCTGGTGATCGAACCCAGGTCCTCTGCAAGAGCAGTCGGCGCTCTTAACCACTAGGCCATCTCTCCAGCCCCTTAATAAACTTTTTTTTAAGTTGGCCTTTGACCTCCACATGCATATCATGCATATGTGTCACACATCATGCAAACACACAAAATAATAATAAAAATTTTTTAATTAAACAAACAAAAGAATGCTTTTCTGTGGAACAAAAATTTGAAAAGAGGATAAGGGTAAAATAAAATTTTGTGTGCTGACCTATGTATGACTGGCAGAATCTGTTCAGTTGAACTAACATTTACAAAGTATTTGCTATTTGGCAGATACTGTTTGAAGTGTTGCTGTTGTGAGGCAAAGCAGAATAAAAGTCCTTTATTTCTACTGGCCAGAAAGAATGTGGTAGGTAGAGGAAACAGGGTATGAAAGTCAGAGATCTTTCTACGTATTAATGAAAGGTAACCAGGTCACTAAGAAATACCAGCAGGGCCAGGTGGGGTGGTGCCCACCTTTAATCCCAGCACTCTGGACGCAAAGGCAAGCAGATCTCTGTGAATTCAAGGCCAGCGTGGTCTACATAGCAAGTTTTAGGCCAGCTGGGAATACAGAGAAACCCTGTCTCAAAAAGACAAAAACAAAACAAAACAAAAAAAACATTATGGTAGGAAGAACTATGTTCATAGCTTTGTGCTCCAGAATAATGCTCCAAATCTTATTTTCCTTTGGGTACCACTGCCATTGCTATTCACTATAAATATATAGGAATTTAAACTCCTAATACCATTGGAACAGGGCGTCAGACAAGAGTTTTGCACTTCCACCTCTGTCACTCAGGAATTCCTGTTTCCTACAGGAGTCTGTCAATTCCACCAAATTTCTCTTCCTTGAATTTCTAGCTCCTAATCAGAGCCTGGACCAAAAATGTCACATGAGGTGGTGCACACCAATAATCCCAGCAATTTGGAAGCTGAGATAGGAGGAGAATCACTTCTAATTCAAGACCAGTCTAGGCTAGGTAGTGAGCTCCAGGCCAGTCTGAGGTACAGAGTGAGATTCTGTCCCAAACAAATACACAAACAGCTGGGAAACCACCATGTGCTTGCCATGCCTAGATCCTGTGCCTGCTCCCTTACTTCAAGGGAAGCTGAAGAAGTAACTGGCACCTGCAGGTTCTCACAGTTTTGACTCTCACCAAGACTCACTGCAGAGAATTTCCTAAACTCAGAAAGAGGCTTTTCTTGCTGTCTTCCCCAAAGCAACAACAAATGTCCACTACTAGAGAGGAAGCGCGTAGGATGATATAAGAGGTTAGAAAGGTAAGTAGAGACCAGATAATTCAGGGGTTTACAGGAGATAATAAGGAACCTGAATTACATCCTAAGCACAATGGGCAGCCACGAAGGATTTTTACCCAAGGAGTGCCATGACTGGATTTGCAGTTTTTAAAAAAGACTGCCTCAAGGGACAGCCACTGCTACAAGAGACAGTAGAGAAGGGCAAGCAGAGGGGGAGGGACAAGTCTTCAGGCTACTGAAATAGTCCAAACAAGAAGAGTTCAAGGCACTGGGCATGTGGTCCCAGCACTCAGAAGGCAGACATTAGTAGGAGTCTGTGAGTTCCACACGAGCCTGGTCTATATAGACAGTTCCACACCAGTCAGGGCAGCATAGTGAGACCCTGTGCTGGGAAGACAGAATGGAAAACTTGCATGTATATATCATCCAAGAGGTAAGAGCAACAGTGCTTGCTGATGGAAGATAAGGGAAAAACAATCAAGGAGGGGGCACCACTTCCTACTAGGAAAGGAAAGGTTAAGGGAAGATCAAGTTTAGAAGAAAATCAAGACTAAAGCCTGGTGTGGTGGCACATGCCCAGAACCTTAGCATTTGAGAGGCAGAGACAAGAGGATCACTACAAGTTCAAGGTCCACCTGGGTTCTACAGAGAGTTCCACATCATTCAGGGATACAGAGTGAGACCCTGTCACGGGAGGGGAAAAAAAGCATTGGGGATGTGGTTCAGTCAAAAGAGTACTTGCCAAGCACAAACGAAACACTGGGTTCAGTCCTTACCACAGCAAAACCAGGCAAGGTGGCTCTTGTAATCTCAGCACTTGGGTGGTAGAGGTAGGAGATCAGAAGTTCAAGGTTATCTTTGAATATATACTGAGTTTGAGGCTAGCCTGAGCTACATGACGCTGCCTTAAAAGACCCCCCCCAAAAAAAAGTCCATAAACTCTTCAATATTTATGTTTAGAGGTTGAGCTTAATCCCATTCCCCTTGAGTGTGGGTTGGATTTACTGACTTGCTTGTAAACCGTGGACCACAGCAGAAGGGCGGGTGTTTGACATAAGCGCTCCTTCCTCCTTCCTTGCTCTCTCACATCACTGACTCTGGAGGAACCGGCTGCCGTGCTGTGACGTCACTACAAAAGTCCTATGAGAAGAAGTTCATGTGTTGAGGAGCGTGCCATCTTGGAAGTGACCTCCCAGACCTAGCAAAACTTTAGATGATTACAGCTTTCACACCTTCTCCCCTCCCCCTGCCCCCTGCTCTCCCACCTCCCACCTCCCACCTCCGGTACTATGGATAAGCCCAGTGCCTTACAGATGCCAAACAACCACTGGGCTATAGTCCTAGAACATCGCTTGTTTAACAGCAGGGTCTCACTTTGTAGCCTGGGCTGGCCTTGATCCTGTGTCAATCCTTGTCTCATCCTCCCTTCTGATTAGATTCTAAGTATGTACAGCCTTGCTTGCCTCTGACTGAGTCACCATTGCAACTTCATGAGCGCTCCTGAGTGGCTCACTTCGACTCTCAGAAACTGCTGTTTTAAAGCTTCTAAAGTCTGGGATAATTTACAACCTAACAATGGATAACTAGTGATACTTACCCTATATTTTCTCTATTTTACAGTAGTCTGGGTAATTATTATTTATTCATGGCTATTTCACTAAAGAGCAAATGACATGCCCAAGGACCTGTAGCTAGTAATTTTGGAACAGATGATAATTTACCAAACTGGAGTAAGAACCCAAACTGGCAACAAACTCTCCCCTTCTCCCCTCACACTCTCTCTTTTCCTTTACCATCTCTTCCTACAATTTCAATTGTCTCTCTGAAGATGACTCTAAATCTATATATTTTATTGTCTTTTTGGTCTTTTCAAGACAGGGTCTCCCTGTAGCCCCAGCTGACCTGGAACTCACTCTGTAGACCAGGCTGCCCTTGAACTCACAAAGATCCACCTGCCTCTGCCTCCCGAGTGCTAGGACTAAAGGCGTGCACCACCACGCCCGGCCTTATTGTCTTTTCTAAATTAAAAAATATTTATTTTGTGTACAAAAGGTAGGAGGAGGGTGTGTGTGGAGGTCAGAGGACAACCTGTGGAAGCTGATTCACTTCTTCCTTCCACCATGTGGATTCTGGAGATAGAAGCCAGGTCATCAATCAGTCTCCTGTATTTGCTGAGCCATTTCACCACCCTATCTTTGTCAAATTTTGTTGTTTTATTTTATTTATTTATTTATTTATTTATTTATTTATTTATTTATTTATGTGTATGAATGAACTGTCTGCATGTAGGTTTGTGCAACTGTGTCGTGCAATGCCGCGGAGGTCAGAAGAGGGTGTCGGATTCCCCTGGAAGTGGAGTTCTCCTGGAATTGGAGTTACAGACGGTTCTCAGCCGCCATGTGGATGCTGGGGAACGAACCCGGGTCCTCTGCAAGAGCAGTCGGTGATCTCAACCACTAGGCTATCTCTCCAGCCCCTTAAATTTTTTTGTATATTCCATTTTTAGATTAATTTTTAGCATAAAAATAATGGGTCCCCATTTACACGTATGTATAACATATTTTGCTCATATTCACACCCATGTTCCTTTCCTTATCCCTCCTCTCCCTTCATGACTGTTTTGCATTCATGCCATTTCTGTGACTGTCCATCTATCTTTCTAGCTATCTATATCTGAATATATATATCTAGATATATAAATATATATATATATATTTAAATATAGATTACAGGCTGGAGAGATGGCTCAGTGGTTAAGAGCACTGACTGCTCTTGAAGAGGACCCAGGTTCAATTCCCAGCACCCATATGGTGGCTAACAACCTTCTTTAACTCCCATTCCAGAGGACCTTATGCCCTTTTCTGACCACCATTGACATTGTACAACATGGGTGCACTTACATACATTCAGGCAAACATTCACATATATTAAATAAAAAGAATTAATTTTTTAATTTTAAAAATCTAGATTCTACAGAAGAAAACACACTTTCTATTGCCCTTTCCTATTAACCTTCCCCTCCATTTAGGCCCCTTCTTCTGCAACAATACCCCGTTCGCCTCCTTCTGTTTTCATATCCTACACGTATACTTTAAAAAAAATTTTTTTTTTTATTTTGTATGTATGAATGTACTGTCTGTATGTAGGTTTGTGCACCCGTATCGTGGAATGCCGTGGAGGTCAGAAGAGGGAGTTGGATTCCCTTGGAACTGGAGCTAAAGACGGTTCTCAGCCGCCATGTGGGTGCTGGGGATGGAACCGGGGTCCTCTACAAGAGAAGTCGGCGCTCTTAACCACTAGGCTGTCTCTCCAGCCTCTCAATGTACTTATTAAAATTAATTTAAAAATTTTTTTAATTAATTAATTTATTAATTTATTTTTATGTGTATGAATGTACTGTCTGTATGCATGTCTGTGCACCCGTGTCGTGCAATGCCGTGGTCAGAAGAGGGTGTCGGATTCCCCTGGAACTGGAGTTCTCCTGGAATTGGAGTTAAAGACGGTTCTCAGCCACCATGTGGGTCCTGGGGATCGAACCAGGGTCCTCTGCAAGAGCAGTCGGTGCTCTTAACCGCTAGGCCATCTCTCCAGCCCCTCAATGTACTTTTATTTTTTTATTTTTTATTTATTTCCATATGTGTATGAATGTATTGTCTGCATGCAAGTCTGTGCACCCGTGACGTGCAACGCCGCGGAGGTCAGAAGAGGGTGTCAGATTCCCCAGGAACTGGAGTTCTCCTGGAATTGGAGTTTCAGACGGCTCTCGGCTGCCATGTGGGTGCTGGGGATCGAACCCGGGTGCTCTGCAAGAGCAGTCGGCGCTCTTAACCTCTAGGCCATCTCTCCAGCCCCCCTCAATGTACTTTTAATTTGCATTTTCCTCATGGCTAAGGATGTTGAACATTATTTCCACAAATATGCTGGCTACTTGTATTTCTTTTTTTTTTTTTTTTTGGATTCTTTTTTGAGACAGGTCTCCCTGTAGCCCCAGCTGTCCTGGAACTCACTCTGTAGACCAGGCTGGCCTTGAATTCACAAAGATCCGCTTGCCTCTGCCTCCCAAGTGCTAGGATTAAAGGCATGCCACCTTGGCTATTTTTTTTTTTTCTTTTTAGAGAACTATATGTTCAATCCATTTATTTATTTGTTTATTTATTTGTTTATTTATTTATGTTCTTTTCGAGACAGGGTCACCCTGTAGCCCCAGCTGTCCTGGAACTTACTCTGTAGACCAGGCTGGCCTTGAACTCACAAAGATCCACCTGCTTCTGCCTCCGGAGTGCTGGGATTAAAGCCATGTGCCACCAGCCCATTTGAACTTTCATTTATTGGATTTTTTGTGTTTAATAAGTTTGAGTTCTTTATTCTAGATTTAATTTTATTTTTTGTTTTAATTAATTAATTAAGGTCTTTTTTTATGTGTATGAATGTATTGTCTTCATGTAGGTTTGTACACCCGTGTCCTGCAATGCCGCAGAGGTCAGAAGAGGGTGTCGGATTCCCCTGGAACTGGAATTAAAGAAGTTTCTCAGCCACCATGTGGGTGCTGGGGATCGAACCCGGGTCCTCTGCAAGAGCAATCAGCGCTCTTAACCGCTAGGCCATCTCTCCAGCCCCTATTTTATATGTGTACAAGTGTTACCATTGCGTGTAGTGCCCTGCCCACGGAGGACTAAAGAAAGGGTCAGATCCTTGGAAACTGAATATAGCTATTAACCACCAGTGGGCGCAGGAATCTGAGCTTGAGGGCTGGTCTTCTGCAAGAGTATCCGTTAGTGCTCTTGATATCCAGCCTACAACCCCAGTCCCTATATTTTTAAGTTGAAAGCTCACCACAGAGACAAGGAAACTCACCTTTCTTTTATAACCAGCCATGTTCCCCCGAGGGGTGCACCGTTCCTGGAGGTAATGCAATACTAGGTCGATGCGTGGAGTGGACGAAGGAAGCTCCTATTCCAACTCCTACTTCCAAAAATCTATTTAATATATTATTCTTAGATAGAATATTCAAAATGATGTGCTTGATAATGATTCCATTCTCACGGTGCCAATCTGGTTGCTGATAGTTCTGTCTAGTAGGAAAGAACCTCAGCTTTCTTGACAGCATGAACAAAGCTCTCCAAACTTAGTTGTTGAGGTTTTTTTTTTTTTGTCTTTTCAAGAGAGGGTCTCCCTGAGGTTGCCCCAGCTGTCCTGGAACTCACTCTGTACACCAGGCTGGCCTTGAACTCACAAAGATCCGCCTCCAGCTAGGATTAAAGGCATCCGCCACCATGCCTGGCTCAAACTTGGTTTATTTATTTATTTATTTATTTATTTATTTATTTATTTATTTATTTATATGAATGTATTGTCTGCATGTAGGTTTGTGCACCCATGTCGTGCAATGCCGCGGAGGTCAGAAGAGGTGGTCGGATTCCCCTGGAACTGGAGTTCTCCTGGAATTGGAGTTACAGACGGTTCTCAGCCGCCATGTGGGTGCTGGGGATCGAACCCGGGTCCTCTACAAGAGCAGTCGGTGCTCTTAACCGCTAGGCCATCTCTCCAGCCCAAATTTTATTAATTTTGTATCTGTATGAATGTACTGTCTGCATGTAGGGTTTTTTTTTTTTGTTTTTTTTGTTTTTTTTTTGTCCTTTTGAGACAGGGTCTCCCTGTAGCCCCTAGCTGTTCTGGAAATCGCTCTGTAGACCAGGCTGGCTTGAACTCACAAAGATCCGCCTGCCTCTGCCTCCCAAGTGCTAGGATTAAAGGTGTGTGCCACCACGCCGGGCCAAACTTAGTTTTAATAGCCTTGAATATCCTGAGTTGAGTCATACAGGTCACACACCCATTCCTGTTATCAGTCTTGGGGAGCAAGTAAGGCTAAGATGACTCAGCTGTTAGGAGCACTGGCTTCTCTTAGAGAGGACCTAGGTTCAGTTTTCAGTACCCACAAGGCAGCTAATAACCTTCCATAACTCTAGGTCCAGTGGATCCAATGCTTTCCTTTCTGGAGAGGGGAATAAATTATTTTCCTTGATTCTGGGGATAGGATTTAGGGCTTTGCACATTTCCACATTTTGCTGGTGCACGCTCTACCAGTGATCCCTATTTTGTGTAATATAATCTTGTCACCTTGATCATGATTGATTAGATCAGAATTCTACATACTATAACAGCACTTAAAGTAGCTCTTCCGATTGCCCAGTGAAACTTTATAGACTAAATATAAGGGAAATAAGCAGTCTGTAATGTGGTTCTCATTGGATGGGTCCAAGTGGCTCTATCAAATCCTCTTTCTGGGCAATTCGAATGCAGTTGCACAGAAAATGTAATTTGGTGGAGGCAGTAAATATATGTAAAGAAGGAGAGGGGCTCCCTGGATAGCTAAGAAGCTGAGTTGTGAATAGGGTAGAATCCTTAGAGAAAAGAGTGAGTATGTATCTGCTTTTCTTTTAAAAATGTTTGTTTTCGGGCTGGAGAGATGGGCCTAGCGGTTAGAGCGCACCGACCGCTTCTTACAGAGGACCCGGTTCGATCCCCAGCACCCACATGGCGGCTTGAGAACCGTACTGAAACTTCCAATTCCAGGAACTCCAGTTCCAGAGGGAATCCGATACCCTCTTCTGACCTCCGCGGGCATTGCGGACACGGTGCCAACTTGACATGCAGACAGTACAGTTCCTACACAATACAGAAATAATAAATTAATAAAAAGAAAAAAAAATGAGTGGATCCTAATTAAATTATCCCACACTTGGGGAGGCAGAGGCAAGCGGATCTCTGTGGAGTTACTACAGTGCCAGCCTGCTCTACAGAGCGAGCTCCAGGCCAGCTGGACTTAAAGGAGACCTTTGTCTCAAAAATACAAAAAAAAAAAAGTTTGTTTTCACAGAAAACAGTAGTACTCCATAAGAACATGAGGAGATATGTGAAAAACCCCAAAAGAACAAAAAAACAAAGCCCCCCAGAGGTTCCTTAGGAAAATGGAATGGAAGAGCCACCTGTCCCTTCTTCCCCTTCCCCTAAACAAAAGGAAAAGAAAGCTCTTCCCAAGGAGGAGTTGGTCAGTGATCCTGAAGAGACTGCTACTACCAGCACAAGGCCTCCTGTCTGGAAGAGGAAGAAGTCTGCACCTAAGAAGGAAACGGCCAATGAACCAGAAGAGACTGAAAACATGAGTATCCCCAAGAAAAAAAAAAGGAAATTTTCTTCCAAGGAGCCAGCTAGCCCCATAAGCCCCGGGCCTGAAGCTGTTGCTGACAACAAGAGTGTCACAAAGAGCTGGGCATGGTGGCTCTCGACTTTAATTCCAGCACTCGGGAGGTAGAGGTAGGAGGATCTCTGTGAGTTCAAGGCCAGCCTGGTCTACAGAGTGAGCTCCAGGACACCTGGTACTAAAAGGGAGACCCTGCCTCAAAAATACCAAAAAAAGGAAAAAAACTAAAAAAGAAAGATAAAAAAAAAGTGTCACAAAGAAAAAGAGAAAGCTCCAGAAAACCCCTCAGGAAGATCAGGATGGACTTTTGGGTGGAGAGGCGTGCCCACAGCAGATACCTTCCCAACTCCATGATTAACCCCAATAAAAAAAAATCACAAGATGTTTGTTTTTTATTATTTTAAATTATGTGTATGTGAGCACAGGTACCCATGGAAGCCAGAGGCATTGGGCCCCCCAGAGCTGGAGTTACAGGTGGTAGTGAGCCACCTGACATGGGTGCTGGGAACCTAACTCCCCACCTCTGCAAGAGCACTATGCAATATCTCCAGCCCCTGTGTTTTCTTTAAAAATTACTTTATGGACAGGGAGACCCTGTCTCAAAAAGACCAAAAATTAAAAAAAATTACTTTATGGGTCTGGAGAGATGGCTCAGCAGTTAAGAGCACTGACTGCTCTTGCAGAGAACCTGGGTTCAGTTCCCAGCACACACATGGCAGCTAACAACCATCTGTAACTCCAGTTCCAGGGGAGCCAATGTTCTTCTGGCCTCCATGGGCACTGCTCACATGAGGTGCACACATGCAGATAAAACATACACAAAAGAAGAAAAAAAACCCACTCATATGAAATATTTATTTATTTTATTTATTTTTTATGTGTATGAATGTACTGTCTGCATGTAGGTTTGTGGCATCTGTGTAGTGCAATGCATCGGAGGTCAGAAGAGGATGTCGGATTCCCCTGGAATTGGAGTTACAGATGGTTCTCAGCCGCCATGTGGGTGCTGGGGATCAAACCCGGGTCCTCTGCAAGAGCAGACGGTGCTCTTAACCTCTAGGCCATCTCTCCAGCCCCATACAAAATATTTAAAAGCAAACAATAACATATCTGTTCTCAGCTGGACCCTCCATCACAAGCAGACATAATATTCCTGTTCAGATTTGTCTCCCCATTCCCTGGAAGAGCTATTCTGAATATTTAACAAGTTTTTCAAGATCCTTATTCCTTCTTCCCAATACCTCCTTCTGTCAAAAGCTTTATTTTCTGCTTCATAAAGAAAGACCAACAACCTTATCTTACCTACCTTTGAAAGCCCAGCACTAGGCACAGGCACTTTTTCATCATTGTAACAAATACCTTAGAGAAATAACTTAAAGGGAAGAAGAAAAGATTTATTTGGGCCCCCATTTTCAGAGTTTAAACTCATGGTCAGCTGATTTCAATGTCATGAGCTTGCAGCCAGGCAGAATATCACAGTAGGGAAGAAGGGAAGAGTTGCTGACTTTATGGTAAACAGAGAAGAAAGGGGTCCAAAGACAACACACAGTCCCAAGGTCACATGCCCAGTGACCTACTCCCTCCAAGTAGTTTCTACCCCTGACAGCTTCAATGACTTCCCAATAGTGTGATCAAATTATGACTTCATAGTGAGTTAATCTATTGATTAGGTCAGAACACTTATGGCGAAATAGTTTCTCAGTGATTGTATCCATCAATTGTGGGTCAAATCACCAACATGAGGCTTTTTCAGAGGACAATTCATATCCAAACCCTGAGAGTTTGGCACATAAAATATGCTGGGGGGGGTGGCTAGAGAGATGGGTCCGTGTGAAGAACGCTTCCTGCTCTTATAGAAGACATAGGCTTGGTTCTCAGCACCCACATTGGATAGCTCATAACCACCTGTAACTATAGTTCTAGTTCTAGGGGAATATGGACACCCTCTTCCACACTCTGTAGGCACTTGCACTTATTCAGTATACATATTTGCACTCAGGTCCACACACGTACATATAAAATGAAAGCAATAAAATGTGCTCCAGGGGGCTGGAGAGATGGCTCAGCGGTTAGGAACACCGACTGCTCTAGCAGAGGACCTGGGTTTGATTCCCAGCACCCACATGGTGGCTAAGAACTACTTTTAAGCCAGGCTTGGTGGTATGTGCCTTTGATCCCAGTACTCAGAGGCAGGCGGATAAAGAAAAAGAAAGAAAGAAAGAAAGAAAGAAAGAAAGAAAGAAAGAAAGAAAGAAAGAAAGAAAGAAAGAAAGAAAGAAAGGTGCTCCAAGTGAGGTATGATGATGCACATCTTCAATCCCAGTACTTGGGAGACAGAGCTCTGTGAATTCAAAACCAGCCTTGTCCACATAGCAAGTTCCAAGTCAGCTGGAGATACTGGGAGATCCTGACTTAAAAAGATAAAAAAAAAAACAAACTCAAAATTGTTGGGTCAAGCATGGTGAATAAGTGCAAGTGCCTACAGAGCCTGGAAGAGGGTGTCCATAGTCCCCTAGAACTAGAACTATAGTTACAGGTGGTTGTGAGCTATCCAATGTGGGTGCTGAGAACCAAGCCTATGTCTTCTATAAGAGCAGGAAGCACTCTTCACATGGACCCATCTCTCATGGTGATCCCAGCACTCAGGAAGCAGAGGCAGGTGGATCTCTGTTAGATCGAGGCCAGCCTGGTCTACATAGCAAGTTCTAGGCCAGCTTTGGCTACAGGGAGACCAAAAAAAGACCTGCCTCAAACCAAAAAAAAGTATTTTTGGGGTGACTACTACATCAATCAGGGGTTCCCTCAACTTTTTGCCCTGCCTCTGAATGTGTTGCCATTAGTATCCATTTCCCCTGCAATCTCAAAGGGACAGGATTCCTGACTGGTCTCTGAGGTTCCCCACACATACTACAGAACATGTCCTATTCTGTATTCCCTGGCATCTTCTCAAACTAGGTTTTCAATATTCCTCTTTCTCCATTCCCTTTCATCTTTTACTTTCCTTCCAGAACTTTTTCTGGTCTCTATTTTTTATAGTGCTATTGTAAGGGAGGTTAACTGGAGAACTCAGACCCTTTTAGTCCTGGTTCTAGTTCTAGGTACCAGTAACCTAGTCAACCAAAGAAATTATAGATGGATACAGAAGGCCAGCTAGCAAAAGGTTTATTTAGAAAAAAGCATTTGAGAATGCAAAGTATATCTCGTGGGGAGCAGAAGAGGTGTCCTTACAAGTGATGACTGCACTTGGGTTACTTGGGGTGTAGTTTTTTTATGGGCTCAGAGATGTTGATTAGAGGGGAATTTAGTGAGGGCCATGTGACTAGTTACACCTTTTGTGAGAATTAAGTTATACAACAAGTTATATAATCAGGCCTTAGGTATATGCATAGTGTCGACTTGACTCAGGACATGCTCAGTGTACCAATTTCTCCCTAAATTTGCCCTTACCAGTGGAGCACTGTCAATGGAAAGTCATACATGGGTATTATGGTAGGGGTTTTAGGGAACTTCACATGTTTAGAGGGCCTTGTGGTTGGCAATGATTTTAAAGATTTGGGAGAGCCCAAGTCCCTTTCCTTTTGACTGGATGAGAGGGATGGGTATTTTCTTTCATTGTATGTAAAATAAGGAAGCAATAGTATAATAAGGGAGTTGGCCACTCTTCCTGATCCTGACTTCCTGCCTAGCAACTCTTTGTCAGTGCTGGGATGGAGTTCAGGGCTTAAACCATGCCAGGCAAGCAACTCCTCTATGAAGCCACACCCTAGCCCTTTTTACTCTTTATGTCTTCTGTGGCAATACCACAATCTCTTCATTACTGTAGCTTTATAGTAATTCTTGGTGTGTGTGTGTGTGTGTGTGTGTGTGTGTGTGTGTGTGTGTGTGTTTGTTTGTGTGTGTGTGTGTGTACTGGGGGTTGAGACCTGGGCTTTGTACATCCTAACCACATGTCTTATGGTTGAGCAACACTCTTATCCCTCTCTCCTTGCTTTCACTTCTTCCTAATCCATTTGCCATACTGGAGTCAGTGTGATCTTCAAAAACATAAAGCAGATCATGTTACTTCTCTGCCTAAAAACTTTAATGGCCTCCATTGCTTTCAAATGAAATCTACACTTCCATCTACAACTTTAAGCACCTTCACCGCTGACTGCTTCCCTCCCTCTCCAGTCCCATCAAGTATGATGCTCCTCCTCATTCCTTACCTTCAACCTCAGAGCCTGTGTATTTGTGTCATAGTCATTTTTCCTGCCTGGGACATACTTTGCTAGTTTATTGTTAGGATTTTTTTTTTTTTATTTCTCTTTTTTTGGGGGGCATGTGTGTGCAATGGTGTGCATGAGGAAATCAGAGGACAACTTTGTGGAGTTGGTTTTCTCCTTACTCTTAAAAAAATTATTTTTATGGGGCTGGAGAGATGGCCTAGCGGTTAAGAGCGCCGAACACTCTTACAGAGGACCAGGGTTCCATCCCCAGCACCCACATGGCGGCCGAGAACCATCCGAAACTCCAATTCCAGGAGAACTCCAGTTCCAGGGGAATCTGACACCCTCTTCTGACCTCCTCGGCATTGCACGACACGGGTGCACAAACCT
>VZQC01000363.1:0-17361 GCA_009823505.1 Rhizomys pruinosus
TTGAATTTTTGGAAGATAATCGTTCCTAGCAATTGTCCCACTTGGGTACTTTGGACCTTTTTGGGGGCAATTACAAGTCCATGGTTTCTTAGTGATTTGACCAGGACATCGAATGCATCATAAACTTCTGCGTGATTTTTACCACAATAGAGAATATATCATCCGTGTAATGGATGATTATTAGAGAATGAAATATTCTTGGACTGGTTCAAGGGCTTTGTTGAACAAACTGGCCACATAGTGGGGCTATTAGCCATACCCTGGGGTAGGACCTTCCACTGTTATCGCTTGTCTGGTCCCATATGATTCATGGTGGCAGGGGGGTAAATGCAAATCTTTTCCCATGTGGAGGACACAAGGGAAGTAGAGAAATAGGGCTTAGTTTTTAATCTCAACATCCCTATTTTCCCCGCTATGGTGTCATAAATATCATATTATGTCCTCAAAAATCTGCACGCCATTCCAGGAATCTTTTCAATTAAGAATCTGCAGTGACTGGGAAGAACTGACAAGAGGGAAAAAGACCCTCGTTTGAACGGGCCAAATCGCTCTATTTGGCATATTTGGGCTTTGTTATATTTATTATATTTATTTAGTGATCAAAGGTTATTATTTTTTTATATATCTTATTCTATTATTTTCATTATATTTTTATTATATTATATTTTTATACTATTATAAATATATATGTATATAAATATTAAGCATTATTATATTATTATTATATTTATTATAGTTGGCCGGGAGCGGGGAGGCCATGGGACCCGATTTACTTTCAGTTTTAACCTTTTTTTTCTCCGGGTGGGGCGAAAGTGTTTATTTTTGTACGGGGCTGCTTCCTCCTCTAACTTCTCTTCATCAGATTTGGTAAGTCCTGATCAGAATTCTACGTCACTTACTCTCAAGGCTTTCGTTCCCTGAAGGGGTTATAATTCACTTTCCCCAGCAACATTGCTGGCAGACTTCTTTTCCTTGTGTAAGGCCTTTGTCTTTTTGTGTGCACCTAACTTTTCACTCTGCTCTGTTTCTGACATGCTGTCCTGAAAGTCTGTAAGGACCTGTTGTCCCTCCTTAACCTCTTCCTCACAATTTTGATCTTGAAGACACAATTTAATCAATTTCCATATAGGAATGGTTCCTGCTTTGTGCTTTTCACAGTGTTGTTTTCTGTCTAGGTCCCCTTTTAATTTTTCCCAGCTAGATGGCATAAGAGACCCAGTGGAGATAAACCAAGGAGCGCAGCGGTCAACTTCCTGTGCAAACGTGTCTATAGTTTTGGTAGAGACTTTTAGATATTTTCCCCTTACTTCTGACTTAGTCGAAAAAACAATGCCAGGAAAACAATTGCAGTCGCAACCAAGACAATCAGAAAGGCTTCCAGGACCTCCAAATTTACGGGCAAAATCATATCTCTCAGAGCTAACTTAAATTTACTTACCTGGCCGCAGTTCTGAATCCTCTTCAAAAGTTGAAGGGTCCTCTCGGCGCCAGCTATGTCAGGTTCCCGGGCCCAGGACTTCAGCACCACTTGTCGCGGCAGCAGTCTCGTCGGCAAGAACTTCACGTGGATAACAAGATTCTTCTGCAGCAAAACTTTATTGTTTAACAGCTGCTTGAGAAGGCAACCCGACCACTGGGGAAGAGGCCACTGACTTATATATAAGCAGTCTAGCGGGTTAGGGTATGCTATGGATTGGTTTGCACTGTACGAATGCCTCATTGAATGTCCAATGGTGGGCTCTTGTAGCACAACAGGGGCCCAATGCCTCATTAGAATATGAGGTGTGCGGGCTCAAAGTCATGCGCAGGTTTGCCCTAGTGCGGAAGAGGTGGCTACATGCAGAAAAGGTGGTTAGTTGTTGTTCTCTAGCCATTCAGGAAGTCTTCGCCATCTTTAAGGCGCGAACTAGGAGCCACACTGTTGCAGCTGTGACAGGCTGCCAACACTTTGCTCCATCTATTGTACAAATTTGTTAAATAAGCTTCTCTTCAAATAGAATTTCTTGTCCTTATTGAACATAATATTGAATATTTTTCTTCCTCTTATTGTTGAGAATGGTTTTATAGGCAACAACCATTTGAAGCTTCTTAGCGGTGATGTTTTTGTTTTTTTTTTTCAGTCATGGTTAATTTAGTATTCGCCAGCAGCAGAAAAAAAGAAAAGAGCTAGAAACTTGTGGTAAAAAATTCAGGAATGAGAGAGTGATGGCGAGATGATTATCATATACACTATCAGGTCCTACTCATGTCATGCGCACGGGACATTATTGCAACAAACGAATTATGCCACATGGTTTATATATTGCGTAATGCTTTAGAATTCTATTCAAGCCTATTCTTCCTCATTATCAAATATGTTTTTTATATATTCATTGCTTAATCATAACAATAGCCTTGCAATATGTTATCCCTTTGCATTTCTTGCACAAAATCTCAGATCCAGTGAAGATCTTTCAGGAACCAAGCTCCAGTAGCTAAGAGGTGGGTCCTGAAAAGAAGCTTAGGTCTTCTGGTTTTCTAATTGTTTCTTTATATCATTATATCATCTTGTTTCATCTTTTCCTTGTTTAGCAATATCAGTATCATTCATAACCCTCACCTGCTGTCACCAGCAAAAATTATCTCCAAACTCATTATTGTCATATTCCCACACAATATTTTTTCTCTACCTTGGGATACTAGCAAACATATTTCTAATTTTAAAATCCCTAGAGATTTGTTAATGCTTACATCACAACCATTTATTTTATATTCCATACACCTCATTGAGAATCCAGCAGCACTTATCTTCTCAGTACTGTCAAAAGACTCCTACACAGACACTTCCTCTATAAAAAGGTAGTGCCATCACCCTCTGTGAATCATTGATAACATTTTTACCACATTTTTGCATGCACATTTAACTTTCTTGTCAAAGACATATAAGTACACATAAACATACATTATTTCTATGCTTCTTGCAAAAGTCTATTTTAATGTCTTAAAAGGTAAGAATCTTTTATAAAAAATACTTTCTGTGTTCCATAAACCATGTAAAGAATGATTGCACAAGAAGCACTTGATATTGATTGGTATCATTTGCATTCAATTCCATCTCTGGAGGTTGGGACAGGGAATAATTTTTTCAAGGCTATCCTTGGGTACATAAGAAAAATCCATGGCAAGCTGCCCCTGGCCCCATGAGGTGAAACATAATTCCTTATATTTAAAATTTATAGGCTAAAGCAGAGTATGTTATATGAATTCATTTGGGGGGTGGTAAATAAAACCCATTCTATTGCTGGTATAATGGTCTTATCTCTGGTATGGAGTAACCCAACTACTGTGTGCTTATACAGCTTAATGAGTATTATAATCAAATATCATAATATTTTTCATGCCTAATCTGATTTTTTCAGTTGCTTAATCTGACGTTTTTAAGACATTCTATGTATGGAAACTGAACAGAACACATACGTATGTGAGATTACAGGTATAACATACAAATGATGCTGTTTTTATGTGGTAAGGAGGGGAGCATTACTCCAGTCCAATGACATCAAGCCTGAGAAGCAGGTAAAACAATGAATCCATTCTCTTTCTACCCTTATAAGATCTATGAAGGCAAATTAATAAGTAAATGCCTTCCTTTCATCATGATGGCATTTTGGCATATTAGAGCTCTCTAGTCCATTAGTCAGTTTATTTAATGACTCTCCTTCTCCTCTTAATCATGTGCAGCATATTGACTGAGCTTCACTTAGGTCAATGTGCCTTTCAGAAGTCTAAGCTGAATCAGAGTTGTGGAAAATGTTACTTTTTAGAGTTAGGGAACATACTCGTTCAAATCTCTTATATTTTAGGAAGTTTTCAGAGAATTTGAAGTCTTTCTGAGTAAAGAAAATATAAACCAGCCAGGCGGGTTGGCGCACGCCTTTAATCCTAGCACCTGGGAGGCAAAGGCAGGCGGATCTTTGTGAGTTCAAGGCCAGCCTGGTCTACAGAGTGAGTTCCAGGCCAGCTGGGGCTACAGGGACACCCTGTCTCAAAAAGACCAAAAAAAAAAAAAAAAAAACCAACAACAACAAAAAAAGAAGATGTAAACCAATGTAAGCCTCAAAATTTACGTGTTTCAAGGCCTTATTTTTTGACAATTTTGTTATTTAATGTATACATTAATTTCATATGCATTTCAAATAGCAATTGAAGTAAACATACTAAAAATCATGAGGATAAAATCTCTTTCTTAACGTGCTGTTGAAATATATATTTTAAGGAAATATTTTAGATATTGAAAAACAGAGTGATCAACAAAAATCTAAAATGAGACTAATTTACTATACTTTAGTACATATTCAAATAATTCTCCTCTCTCATGGTGTGGCAGTAGATTGATTCCTTTTGTGATAAAGAATTTTAAGTAATTATAATCAATGTTACCTCAATGGATTAAAAAAGTATATTAATTTTTAATGTAAAAGATGACAAGGGTCTTACGGTGGCTTATAATACTCCTAACCACTAGAGGATGTAAACTTGTGGCATCAGACATGAATAATCTCAAGGAGAGAGCTAATAGCTCAATTAGATTTGGGATATACAGACATGTAGCTGCCACTGCTGCACATGTATTTCCAGGTAGGTGAGTTGTAGCTGGTTGTGACGGAGGAGATTGCTTGACTCAAGTGAGACTATATTTATTTATTGATTTAGTGGCCTTTGGTAACACTCTCTCGGCATTCCAGGGACCAACTGTACACTTGCAAGTCAGGTCTCATACAACTTCCCATGCTTGCATCAGGTCTTCCACAAGCAGGGCTTTATTGCCTCTCTTCTTGCAGGTATCCCCAGTGTACAGGCAAGAAGCCTTTACCTTTTGGTGGGGGTTTGGATCCCCTGGCCAAAATCTCCTTGGCAAAATAGTCCATTGCTGATATCAGAGCTCACCTGTATTAATATATTTTGCTTAAATGCACAGATTGAAAAAACTTTAGTATTGTATTTGGCTCTGAATAGAGAATAATCCTTTTCACATAACTAAATGAGTGTTGCTGTTTTATATTATGACATCATGAACTTTGCAGGCAAATTTATAGAACTAGTAGCCATTATGCTAAGTGATGTAACACAGTCCCAGAAAAACAAATGATGAATGGTATCCCTTATATGAAGTGTTGAGAAACCTTCGCCAGTGATATATCTGATTGAGCATTAACATCCAGAATAAATAAACTTCTCAAACAACAACAACAACAACAACAACAACAAATATTCACTCAAGAGATGGAGTAAAGGGCTGAACAGAGACTTTTAAAGTGAGGAAGCAAAGGTGGCTAAGAAACATCACTCACATATCTCTAGTTGTAAGGCAAACTTTTTATTTCTTTTTATCTGAAATCAACTGTGGAATGACAAAGGCAAATTCCTTAATGGACATTAGAATTAACCTCCCACATAGTTTCAAGTATGTTCAAACTTTATAATTTTGGTATATGGTTGAAGGATATGTATGCATATTTTAGAGTAAATAAAATTAAAGGGAAAATGTGAATTCCTAAACATTTTGCAATTAACATAGGTTATTTTTCATAGATCAATAAGTTTGGTGTATCTGTGACTTATATATAGATATATTTTGGAGCAATAAAAACTGGAGGGAACTGTTAGGTAAGGGGTCGGGACAAAAAGTCATGAAGGTGTAGACCAGAAGGTATCCCTTCTTTTTTGGTCAGGGGCTTGACTTTGCAAGAGCACGGGAAGAAGGGTCATGCAAATCACCAAACAAAGACTACACCTTCTTCCAGATTCCCAAGAGACCACGGGATCTAAGAAACACCCTTAGGACACTCGACCTGGTCTAATTTGCCAGATTCCAGCATGTCACCATCTCCCCTCCCGCACTGATAAATTTTTCTACCCTGTATTATGTCAGTGGTTTCTCTAAGAAACAGAAGTAACAGGACGAATATATAGTATAATACAATATCATTGATTTGCTCACACGTGACAGATTTCAAGGAGCCCAACAGTAGAGGCGCTGCCTGGAGGGATGTTGAGGATCCAGGGAACTGCTCATCCACAAGACTGGATGTCTCATAGTCCCAATCTGGGTAGTGAGGGCCGGATGGATTCCAGGAGATATGACGGTCTCAGTACACAAAGGGAATTCCGAAAGGGGTTGAGGGACCAAATCACTCTGTGGCGACTCTGCCATGGCCTTTATACTATCTGCCAGCAGAAGTAAACGCCCACATTTGGGGTGAGACATCCAGGTTGAGGTGGTCCAATGGCTGGGAAGATCTTATTTCTCGTTTATTTGTTCCTTAGAGGGGGTCAAGTCAAGTGTGGAGCAGGCAGCCGGAATAGTAGTGGCACCAATAACAACGAGGTGCCACCGCAGCCCTTGAATCGCGTACGGTGTGACACGGGAGGGGGGGGAAGAAGGGAAAGGGGGGCGAGAGGAGCGAGGGACATAGAGAGGATAGCCCGGAAAGGGGTGGGAATACAACATATACATGTATATACTGAAGCGAAGATATAAGGCTTTGCTATTGCACATGAGAACCAACTTATAGCTTAAATAGTCATTGGCAACAATTCGCTAGTTAGGCAGGTCATAATTCCACCTAATATTTTATAAGTATCTCATGTGCAAAGTATTATATCTTAGAGGAGGTGGTAATGTCCTTGATGAACACTTAGTCCTTCAGTAACTAATAACCTAAATATGACAACACTTAAACACTTATCTCAGCGGCACATGCCAAAAGAGAACAACAAATATCTGCTTAATATATATATATATATATATATATATATATCATAGTATATAGGAAGGAACAAGCCCATTGGTTAACCCAACAGGACAAAAGTTAATATCTATTGTAATCCACATTTCTGCAACTAGTCCCATGGCCTCAGCTGAATTTATGAGTAGCTCTTCTATGACCCCATTCCTCATTTCCTCCACCATCAGCAGCACCTCTGCAGGTCGTGGCTCCTTCCCTGGAGGAGAGACCCATAACTTCATCCCTGAAGTTTTCTGGACCATTTAAGTCCCTGTCTGGTTTGGGTTGTTGGAGTTTTCCATTGACCGTAATCATAGGACATGGTAGCACTAGAAGGCACCCTACAGCATCCTGCCTTCCAGACATAATCGTCATTGCCCCCTTGTGGAGAAAAAGTCCAATTTCCTCCTGGTAGTCTGGATCAATCACGCCTCCTACTACTGTTATCCCTCCCGTAGCCTGTTGGCTTAAATGCAGAAGAAGCCCAAAGTAGCAGGGGGAAGTATTAGCTTCTAGTTCAATGGAATTTTTGCTGTGTCTCCTGGCAAAGCACTCCCCCCTTTGGAACAAAAACTTCTAGACCAGCATAACACGAGGTCGTGAGTAAAGGAAGCAAAATTTTTCCTACTGGGTCACTAGGGGTGATATGAGTGGAATCACCCCTTCCACCCCTTGGTTCTTGGACCCGTGAATTCTGGCTATAAGAGAAACAGTACCATCTGCTGGCACCTTACTTCAAAGACATATACTCGCCTGCTGTATAACCTTGCCCCAGCCCTCCAGGGTATTAGCTATCTAATTGATGCTGTAACTGTGGTCTTCAAGGGCATTCCATTGTTTCTATCAAGCCAGCTGCTTATGGGTGATTGGAGAACAGGAATAAGGCGTGGATACCATTACCATGGGCCCACTGTCGCATTTTTTTGGCTGTGAAGTGAGTTCCTTTGTCAGAAGCAATGCTGTGAGGAATGTGATGATGGTGGATAAGGCATCATGGTAAGTCCCTGGATGATAGTATTGGCAGAAGCATTATGTGCAGGAATGGCAAATCCATATCCAGAATAATATCTATTCCTGTAAGGACAAAATGTTGTCCCCTCCATGATGGAAGTGGTCCAATGTAGTCACCTGCCACCAGGTTGCTGGACGGTCACCCCGGGGAATAGCAACATATCAGGGGCTCAATGTTGGTATCTGCTGTTGGCATATCTGGCACTCGGCAGCAGCGTAGCCAGATCAGCCTTAGTGAGGGAAGTCCAGGCTGTCGAGCCCATGCATAAACCTCCATCTCTGCCACCATGACCACTATTGGGTGGGCCCATTGAGCAAAACAGGGAAGCTGGAGAAAGAGGTTATCCACAGAATGAGTCATCCGACCTACTTGATTATTAAAATCATCCTCTGCTGAGATCATCTTGTGATGAGCATTTACATGAGACACAAGTATCTACACATCCTTTGACCATTCAGAAAACTTTATCCACATATTTCTTCCCCAAATGTCTTTTTCACCAATTTTCTAGTCATGCATCCTTCCAATTCCCTGCCCATCTAGCACAACCATTTGACACAGGCCCATGATCAGTATATAATTGAGACCTCTGGCCATTTCTCCCTTCCAGGCCAAAAATGGCACAACCATGTGCATGCCCGAAGTTCTGCCCACTGTGAATAATTTCCTTCACCAGTGTCCTCCAGGGTTGTTCCAGAAATTGGATGTACTGCTGCAGCTGTCCTCCTCTGGGTGGTGACTGCATAGTGTGCAGATCCATCAGTAAACCATCAGTAAACCAGGCCCTAGTCTTCGCTTCCTCGGTCAACTGATCATTGGGCAAACCCCATAAAGCCATAGGTGCATGCTTAAGCACATGGAAGGGGAGGAAGAGGGGGGGGGAGGCATTTTAACAGGAGTGAGAACCATAGACATTTGGGCAAATTCTTCATGCATCTTCCTTGTGCCCTCAGGGCCTGACCAGGCCCTGTCACATGTATGTACCACTTCCGTTTGATAACGGGCTGTTGCTGTGCACTTCCTACTTTATGTTCTGGTGTGTCAGATAACACCTAGCTCATTATGGGCAGCTCAGTTCTCATGGTGACTTGGTGGCCTATTGTCAAATGTTCAGTTTCCACTAAGGCCCCATAGCAGGCTAAGAGCTGTCTCTAAAAGGGAGAATAGTTGTTGCCAGAGTGAAGGTAGAGCGATATGCCAAAATCCCAAGGGCCTCCCCTGTGATTCTCCTAGGGAAGAGCCTGCCAGAGATTCCAGACAGCATCTCTATCGGCCACTGATACCTCAAGCACCATTGCTTCTGCTGGATCATATGGCCTAGGGGCAGAGCAACCTGCACTGCAGCCTGGACCTTTGAAGAGCCTTTTCCTGTTCCATGCCCCACTCAAAATTTGCTGGCTTCCTGATCCCTCATAGTATGGATCGTATAACACACCCAGATGAGGAATGAGCTGCCTCCAGATCCAAAAAGGCACCACTAAACATGTGTATCTTTCCTTGGTGGAGGGAGGGCCAGGTGCACAACTTATTCTGTACCTTAGAAGGAATGTCTCTGCATGCCCCACACCCTGACCCCCAGTAAACTTCCACTGAGGTAGACGCCCTTGAATTTTAGGTTGGGTTTAATTCCCATCCCTCTCATGCACATATCTTTACCAACAAGTTAGACCTAGGCTGCTTACCTCCTGTTCACTGGGTCCAATCAGCATAACATCATCAATATAGTGGACCAGTGTGATATTGTTTGGAAGAGTCAGGTGATCAAGATCAAGCAAGCTTTTGCCCTTTGCTCCACGGGGGGGTTTCTGTCCTCCCTGAGCTCGCCTGAGGACACCTGCATTACCGTTTGACAGGTGTACTGCCCCAGTCAAACTCCCCACTTAGCACTGTCCCTGGAGCAGGTTACACCCGACCACACACGCTTGGCGCCAGAAGTGAGAGCCCCTCTGGGCTCGCCCCCCCCTCCGCCTCACCAGGTCAGTGAAAAAATGATCAGAGTAGTGTTATTTCAGCTGCAGCCTGCGAGGTCAGCGGACCCTGCCCTGCCCCCCCTCGATGGGGAAAAGCGGAGGGGCGCCAGGGTCCTCCCACTTATTCTACACCTCTCATGTCTCTTCACCATGCCAGACTAGAGTCAAGCTCAACAGGTTCTTCTTTCCCCGCTGATTCAAACTCATAATTTCTTTAAATGAAATAAATTAAAATTAGTTGCTCTTTTAAAATCACCTCGCATGGACCACACTTTCTATATCACTTTAGGGGCTTGCTTAGACTTCATCTGGTTCTAGGTCTAGAGGCAAAATTGTTGGGCCCTGGAGGGACAGTTCTCCTTAGGGGTTATTTCTCCATGAGGCGATGTTTCCAGGAGGGGGAGAAGAGGGGATCTGCAGGGTGTGGATTCTTGCCCTTGAGGGTGGGAGATTAATTCCTCAGAATAAAGAAATCCCTCAGAATCCGAGGGTTCAAAATCCCATCATCATCGTGGTTCTCCCACACATCTCCAATCCCAAGTTTCAGGGTTCAACCTTTCCCTACCAGTGCTCTCACTTTACCTGCTGACACTCTTTGTGGCTGGGAATTAAATTTGCATTGTAAATCAGCCAAACGATATAATAAGGGCTCCAGCTTGGTTTTCTGCGCAAGTTTAGCTCTTTGGCTGCTGGAGAGAAGATTCGTCTTCCAGAGCACACTTGGAAACCTTTAACTGTGTGTTTACGAATCTGGAGCTGGTTCATTTTTTATCACTGAGCTCCTTATTTTCTTCTATCACTTTATCCAGAGATGCTAGGAGCAACAAGGCAACATCATTATTTTCCTTATTTTTCCGCAATTTCTCAAACGTTTTATATATAGAGCCACTAAATTCCTTGCTTCTCATGAGAGGAGAGTTAGTTGAGTCAAATGGATCTATCTTCATAATTACATTGAATCATCTGCACCAAAGATTATCATTCCTCTTCATGCCACCAGGAGAGCCTTCAGTAACTCTAGGCTTCATTGGGTTGGAGAGCTGGCTCCAGAGACTACCAAGCCCACTAAAGAAATTCATCCTTTCAATTCTGTTTCTGTAGAACCACTCCTGGTACCAAAATCTGTATTAGTCAGGGTTTTTTAAAGAAACAGAAGTAAAAGGATGAATATATAGCTATATACAATTTATTGATTTGCTCATGTGACAGAGTTCATGGAGCCCAACAGTAGATGAGCTGCACTGGAGAGGCTGAGATTCCAGGGAACTGCTCAGTCTGCAAGACTGGATGTCTCAGTAGTCGCAATCTGGTGCTGTAGGCCAGATGGATTCCAGGAGATCTGCTGGTCCCACTGGGATCCAAAGGATTGATCACAGCAGCAAGACAAACTCACCAGATGAAAGAAGCAAGCCGCAGAAAAAGGGACCAGCTCCCTCTGCCATAGCCTTTTATACTGTCACATTTGGGGTGGGCCATCTGGGTTGAGGTGGTCCAATCCTAAGATCCTTTTTCTCTTTTTTGTTCCTTAGTCCAGTTAAGTTGACACCCAGGATTAACCATCACATACCCTTACTGTGCTGCATGACACCCCTGGCCACTTTACCCTGTTGACTAGAGGACCCATCTAAGAGTGCCATCCCTCAATAAACCCTGTTTTGTGGTTTATGTCTGGTCTGATTCAGATTAATTTTATCACCAGCAAAGTTTTACACCTGGTGCCAGAAACCTGGCTGGGACTGAGCCTCCTCAGCTTTAATGGGCCATTCCTTGGAGCCATTCCAGAGCCGCTGCTTGCCTGACACATAAGGCTTTCATTTTGGTCTAAGTTGCCTGTTCTCAGATCCTGACTTTCCAGGCCCAGTGCCCGCCAAGTTGTCCTCCTTAATCCACAGCTGTGCCAGGACTGAACCTATATTTCCCAGAAACCTCACCTAGTTAGAAGACATTCCCCACTCTGAGAGCAAATTCCCTGCACTAGACAGCTAAAGAGACCCCCATGGGACACCTCACCTATCAGAACATGGTCTGTCATCAATTTTCCTTGCTGTTCTTCTGGGGCGCCAGCTCTGGCCTTTCCATAGTCCACTCATTCCCTATCACCTATTCACAGAAGAGAGGGTGGGTGTGACTATGAGGATATTGGTTTAAACCATTAGGCCTTCCTATGTAGTGGTGGCCTTTTTGTCTAAACAGTTAAATCCCAAGGTGTGTATATGGCAGCCACATAAGAGCCCTAGCAGCAGCAGCTAAACTCACCTGTGAAGCCATTAATATTAATCTCCTGCAACCTATCACTGTTTACTCCACCCACTGCTTGGTAGACCTACTGAGCCACTCTTTCCTTTCTCTCTTAGGACCCTCAAGGGTCCAGTTTTTTCATTTCCTATTCATAGACAATCCTCAAATTATCTTCACCCCCTGTTCTACTCTAAACCAAGCAGCCCTCTTCCCTGCCTTATCTTGCTCTGAAACCTCTTCTCACTCCTGTCCATATACAGTAGAAGCCCTACACTCACCCAGGCTTGGTCTCCTAGAGGAACCCCTCACAAATCCTCAACTAACTTACTTTGTTGCCAGGAATTCCCTTGTGGATGCCTCCAGATGCCACCTGGCAGCCTACACTATGATGTGATGACAAACAGTCATCAAAGAACACTGAACTAATCCTCTTAACCAGGGCACTCCAGCTTATTAAAGGGCAATGGCCCAACATCTATACTACCTCAAAGTGTGCTTCCCTAATAGCTTATACACAATCAGTCTCATGGAAGGAGAGGGACTTCCTCAGTACTAAGGGCACACCCTCTTTGCCAAGCTCCTATAGCCCTTCCAACTCCCAGAAGAGTTGGCCATCATCCACTGTCAGGAGTACCAGGCATCCTTGGATCTGGTCACTCTGGGAAATGCCATAACCTACTCAGTGGCCCAGGGACAGGCTTTTGTACATTCCAGATGGACTCATTTTTCTGTTAACCCCATGTTACAAGACTGAATAACACCTGGAGAAAACAAACAAACAAACAAACAACCATGGACTCAACAGCAGGCCCACGAAAGCAAAGTATGGATGTTTATACCTACATAACCACCATACTCTTCCCCAGAATCAAGCACCTTCCATCATCTCAAATATTCATCTGAGCCTACACATCAGCCCCAAAGTCTATTCCAGTTTCTGGAACCACTCTTCGACCTCACCAACCTCCAAGTCCATATTTAACAGGCCTATGCCAAGGCCAGCCAACAAGGGGCTCTCCAGATATGCTAGCCTCTACACCAACTCTGAGGACACCAAAGGGGTGATACCTTACAGATTGACTTCACCCACATGCCTACCCCCCAAAAAAATCTCTGCTACCTTCTAACCCTTTTTGACATTTTTACAGGGTGGATCGAGGCTTTTCCCACCTCCAGAGAAACAGCAGACATGTTGGTCCAGGCTCTCCTAGAACATATCACCACCCCAGTTTGCGCTACCACAATCAATCTAGACCAACAATGGCCCAGGCTTCACCTCCAACGTGGTCACACTCATAGCTGAGGCTCTCAGCATCACCTGGAAGCTACAGATTGCCTACCATCTACAGCCTTTTGGAAATGTTGAAAGAGCCAGTGATCTTATCAAACACCAACTCACCGAGTTTTCTCTAGAGATCAGATTATCTTGGCCTTATCTTGCCTCTCCCCATTGCCCTTACCCACCTTCTAGCAACCTCATGTTCTACTTCAGGTCTCAGCCCTCTTGAGATCCTGTAGAGAAGACCTTTCCTCCTTAATCACCACCTCCAGTTTCAGGATCCTTCACTGGCCAGCTACCTACCCTACCTCTCTCTCTTACATTCCCTCCCCTGCTCACACAGGAACAACTATCTTCCAGCACCCCCCCACCAGTGGACCCCACTACTGCCAACCACCTTTCCCTCTCTCCTGAGGACCAGGTACTTCTCAGTGGACAGGACCTCATATAGTGATCCTCACCACTCTTTCATCTGCCAAGCTCCTGGGATACCACTGTGGGAATCACTTCTCCAGGCTCAAGAGGGCGCCCACCCTGGAGGGATACTCTGTCCAGCAACTGGGACCCACTAAACTCAGAT
The DNA here is from genome assembly GCA_009823505.1 of Rhizomys pruinosus. Lineage (NCBI taxonomy): Eukaryota > Metazoa > Chordata > Mammalia > Rodentia > Spalacidae > Rhizomys > Rhizomys pruinosus. Next base: position 13,847 of record VZQC01000363.1, read on the forward strand.
TTTCCAGAAACCCTGAGGGACAGTGCCTTGCATCCTCTGCTTCCTTTAGGAACACATCAGTGAGGTCTCCAGAGTGAGTGTGCAATGGATACTATTACATCCTTATGACCCTGTCCCCACAGAACCACATACTCCTGATTACCCTTAACCCCTCAGCACACCAACTCAGCTAGAAAGAGTAGCCAAAGCTGGGGCTGGAGAGATGGCCTAGCAGTTAAGAGCACCGACCGCTCTTACAGAGGACCTGGGTTCGATCCCCAGCACCCACATGGCGGCCGAGAACCGTCTGAAACTCCAATTCCAGGAGAACTCCAGTTCCAGGGGAATCCGAGACCTTCTTCTGACCTCCGCGGCATTGCACAACACAGGTGCACAGACTTGTATGCAGACAGTACATTCATACACATACAGAAATAAATAAAAATAAAAAAATAAAAATACATTAAATTTAAAAAAAAAAAAAGAAAGAGTAGCCAAATCTGAGCCAGTGTCCTATATCCTAGAAATCAGATGTAGGTCTGGGTTTGGGATGAAAAACCAAGGTGGCATAAACCAGAAGGTCACACTTCTACTTTTCTAGTCAGGATCTCGAGTTTGCAAAAGCATGGGAAGAAGGCCCATGCAAATCACCGGACCATGCCAACACCTAGTTCAAGATTGCCAAGAGACCACTGGATCTAAGACTCACCCTCAAGGCCCTGACCTGGCCTAATTGGCCAGACTCCAACATGTCACCATCGCCCATCCCTCGCCCTATAAAAGCCCTACAACCTTGCCCTGCTGTGTGACACCCTTGGTCCCTCTACCCTTGCACTATTGGACCCAACTTGGAGTGTCATCTCTCAGTAAATCTGGTTTTGTGATTTTGATCTGGTCTGATTTGGATTAACTGTGTTGTCCGTGAAGCTTTAGAGGAACAACAACAACAAAAGACTGGGTCAAATAACTGACTGAAACAGCTAAACGTCCCTGCCCCCAAACAATAACGTCTCCAGACCAAACTTTAAAAAAAAAAACAGAAAAAATGCAAGTACATGTATGTCAGAATGCACAAATTTGGACAGGGTGTGGGGCATGGAAAGGGGAATGAATAAAAATTGGACCTGAGTAATGTTGTATGAAATGCACAAAACTTCAATAAAACAATAAAAAATACAAAACAAATTTTTAAAAACTGACAGTCAATTTTACCTTTCATTTTCAAAAGCAAAAGTTTCACATATTTTTGCCTGGATAATCCTTTCTGTATCATCTCTGCTTCCTTTTACAGATTCATTCTCTCTCTCTCTCTCTCTCTCTCTCTCTCTCTCTCTCTCTCTCTCTGTTCATAAATGGGGGAATGTGCATGTGTAGATGAAGGACACAGATGAACCTCCTTTTTGTTCCTCAGGACATGTCTGCTATATTTTTATTTGTTATTTTTGAGATAGGGTCTCCCTTTAGTCCCAGGTGGCCTGCAGCTTGCTCTATAGATCAGGCTGGCCTTGAACTCACAGCTCACAGAGATCTGCCTGCCTTTGCCACCTGAGGGCTGTGATTAAAGGTGTGTGCCACCACGCCCAGCTGTCTACTATATTTTTAAAGGCAATATCTTTCACTGGTATCTGGGTGTCAAAATTTAGACCAGGCTGGTTTGTCACTGAACTTCTGGGGTCTAACTATACCTCTCGTTTACAGGACTAGGGATACAGAAGCATCCAAACATCCCTGGCTTTTTATATGGTTGAGGAAACTATTTATAATCTGTGCCAGATCCTGAGATCTCCGATGTTCATAGGCATAGAATTTGAAGAGTTTTGTGAGGGAAATTCCAGTTATAATGAACTTAGCTGGAAAACGAAAAAAGTAGATTTTGGCTAATATCAAACTGAAATGAAAATTTCCCTTCAGCTATGAACATAGGTGACAGACCATTTCAGAGTTACTTCTGTCTGTGGATATCTTTAAAATACATATATTTAATATAATTTAATAAATATATAATTTGATAATCAGAGTTTCTGTAAACATCCTGAAATAGATGAATATTTCCTTATTAAATATAATTGTTTTTCAATGCATTCCATGACTGCAATATATTAATATTTTGCATATTTGTTGCTAAATAAAGTCACTAAAATTTTAGAAATACATAACATTTTTGGTATTACTAGCTTCCTGATGAATTTTATACGTTTTACTTATAAATGTGTGATGAGTCTATAAAGTGTATTAAGTTTTCACCATGTACAAAATCAAGCATAAGTTTATTGACTTATGAAATAAGTGTATCATTTTATTTTGGAGGACAAAAGGTGAAGGACAGATATTTATTTGGATTCATTCTATAATATCAAGCCATGTATTTATTTTTATGTAATTAATTTCATCTCCTTTCTTTCTATAAAAAACAAATCATTTGTGTTGTGCACTAAGGCCAAAATTTTATGTCTGTGATTATTTTTACCTGTTTAAGAAAATTGTCCCTGCTTGTGCATTCTGCATGTCATGCACCATCACCTTTTCCTCTCTTACTTGTGGATATAAATGTAAAAATAGTGGAATAGCCTTTAATGTCTCCTCTGTTAATAACTAATAAATCTGTCCATGATCTTTGTTATTCATTTTTTCCATTCATTTTGACAAAACACTTACTTTCAAATATTCCTATTTTGCTTACAGACTGGCTTTTCACAAAAGTAAACATTTCTAAAGGCACCTCCTTTGTGTGTTTTAGTTGCAGATATCACATAGCCTTGAACCTGGTGTTCAAAATTTCAATATGGTGAGAACTCCTTTGTGTGAGAATTTGCTGTAAAACTCATGAGGATTGTGTACAAGAAAGCCCAATTTTCTAATAACATGTGACATTAAGATAGAATAGGGGCAATGGTGTATCAGAGAATTACTTATTAAAATGACCGACATCACCAAATATGGTGGCATTTGTCTTTGATTATAAAACTTGGGAGAAAGAGTAAGGTGCATTACTGTGAGACTAAGACAGCGTTGTCTATATAGTGAGTTCCAAGACATCTGTGGCTACAGGGAGACCCTATCTCACAAAACAGAACAATAACAAAAAGGTCTGAGATACAAAAAACATATGTAGGAAATATTCATAAAGAAAACTGATAATTTTTGTTAAGTGATAAAATACAGATCTATAGTAAGAGTTCACCATAGAATGACTGATGATTAATACTGTTGTTTGGGAGAGATTGTCCAAAACTCTGTAAGTTCTGCTGAATCTTCAATAAATAGAGTGAACTTTCTGACTAAAAGAACATGGCCTGAGGGGGCTGGAGAGATGGCCTAGCGGTTAAGAGCACCGACCACTCTTGCAGAGGACCCGGGTTCGATCCCCAGCACCCACATGGCGGCCGAGAACCATCTGAAACTCCAGTTCCAGGAGAACTCCAGTTCCAGGGGAATCCGAGACCCTCTTCTGACCTCTGCGGCATTGCACGACACGGGTGCACAAACTTGCATGCAGACAGTACATTCATACACATACAGAAATAAAAAAAAAAAAA
>VZQC01000363.1:18025-75078 GCA_009823505.1 Rhizomys pruinosus
ACTTGGCGTTTGCCCTGCTGGTTTTCGGTCTTGTTTTGGTCCAGTATTTCCTCACTATGCCTCTATTCCTCCCTTTTGGAATGGGAATGTGTATTCAGTTCCACTGTATATTGGGAGTATGTAATTTGCCTTTTGATTTTACAGGAGCTACAGTTTAAGAGATTGGCCTGAGTCTCAGAAGAGACTTTGGACTATGGACTTTTGAATGGCATTGAAACTGGTAAAGACTATGGGGACTTTTAAGGTTGGACTAAATGCATCTTGCATTTTATATGGTCAGGAGCCTATGGGGGCCAGGGAGTGGAATGTGGTGGTTTGGATGAGTGTCCCCCATAGGCTCTTGGTATTCAGACATTTGTCTCCAGTTGGTGGCGCTGTTTTTGGAGGTATTGGAAGGTGTGGCCGTGCTAGAGGAAGTGCATTGTTGGGGGCAGACTTAGTGAGTTTTAACAAGCCTCATGGCCCTCTCTGTTTCCTGTGCTTTTTGCGAGATGTGACCCATGGCCTCCTGCTCCAGCTCTAGCCACCATGCCTCCTGCCACAATGGACTCTAATTCCCTGGAACCATCCATCGTAAGCTCAAATAAAATCTTCCTTTTATAAGTTCCTTGGTCATGGTGTCTTATCACAGCAACAGAAAAGTGACTAATACAGATAGTCAGTGGCACTCAATCATCAGCCAGGTGGGATCTGACGCACAGGCTTACTGCTGCCTACCCTTGGTGGGAGCCTGCCGTGCACCACTAGAACAATAGAGAGGAACTGTGGGTGAACAGAAGGAGAGCCAGTGGCACACACTTATTGTCCAGGTGTGTCTCTGGTGCACAGGCTGGCTGCTGCCCACCCTTGGCAGGCACCTGTCACCTACCAGTAGGACAATAGAGAAGAACTGTGTGCATGAATAGAAGGACAGCAGTGCCACATACTTGTCACCCAGGTGGGTCTCTAGCACACACGTTTGCTGCTGCCTATCCTTGGCAGGCACCAACTCCCCACCACTAGCACCATAGAGAGGAACTGTGTGCATGGATAGAAGGACAGCCAGTGGCACACACTCGTCACCCAGGTGGGTCTCTGGTGCACAGGCTTGCTGCTGCCCACACTTGGTGGGCACCTTCTGCCCACCACTAAACCCATAGAGAAGAACTGTGTGAGTGGCTAGAAGGACGACTTTGTGGTGCACACACTCATCGCCAAGGTGGGGGTCAAAGGAATAATATCCCCCCCCGTCAAGCTACTGGTACTGTGGTGGAAAGTATAAGCTGATGGTGCTGTGGTTTAATGTGGCTGGGACCATCCACCAGTGTCAGTGATTCTAGGCAGCAGAGCCAAAGCTGAGGAAAGAGCCACGACCAGCAGGAAGCAAACTGAGTGACCAACCAACCAGGCCTCCATATTAACGTTTGAGATTAGCAATAAAACCAAACAAACAAGCAGAGGAATTTTGGCATTGGAAATACACATGCCAAAATTACAACAGACAAACAACAATATGGGAAAAGCTCATCATAATTCCCCACTGAACTCAACCAATCCTGTAGAAGATCCCAACAATGAGATCTCCCTGCAGGGAAACCAAGGCAACAAACTTTGAAGAACAATTGTAGACATATTCAAAAGCTATAAAGAACAAATCAGAGAACTAAAGGGAGAGAATGAAAAACTCATGAAGGAAATAAAAGGAAATAATGATAGTCTCCAGAAAGAACTAAAGGGAGAGATTGACGAACACAGAAAAGAAGTAGAGGAAAAGGAATAAAAACTCCAAAAAGAACTAGAGGGAGAGAATGACAAACTCTGACAGGAAGTGGAAACACTGAAAAGATCTCAGGCTGAAAGGAAAAAAGAAACTGACCAGCAAATCAAGGAGCTACAAGAGAATGAAAAGCTCCAAAAGGAAGTGGACATACTGAAGAAATCACAGGATGAAATGAAAAATGAAATTGAACATTCATCCAATCAGCAGGAAAGGATGAGAAAAAGCCTCAGAAGCAGAATGATTGAAGCAGAAAAAATAATATCAGACCTACGGATAATACAGAACAGCTAGAAACCTCAAGTAAAAATTATGAAAAATTAAAAAAAAAAACCACAGGAGTGGAACAACTAGGAAATGTGAAGAAATTCATGAAAAGACCAAACCTCTGTATCATAGGGATAGAAGAAGAATCCCAAGAGAACATTATTTGTCAGAATTTCAACAGAATAATAGAAGAAAATTTCCCCAAACTGAAAAAAGACAAACCCATACAAATACAAGAAGCACATAGAACAACAAATAGAAAATACCAGAAAATAAATTCCCTACATCATATCATAATTAAAACACTAGATGCCCAAAACAGGGACAAAAATACTGAAATCCACAAGAGAAAAAAAAAGTTACATATAAGGGGAAAGTGATATATAAGGGGAGACACATTAGAATCACATCTGACTTCTCAGCCCAACCTGTGAAAGCCAGAAGAACATGGACCAAAGTAGTCCTAGTGCTCAATGGCTTTAGATGCCAATCCAAATTACTATACCCAGCAAAAACGTCAATTATGGTTGAAAGAGAAAGAAAAAACCTTCATGACATAAACAGAATGAAAGAACACATGTCAAAAAAGACAACATTTCAGAAAATACTTAAAGCAATTCAAAGAACATAGGAAAGGAGCAACTATCCTTAAGCAACCCAAGAGAGAAATTAACAAATGCATAACAGAGTAAACAAATACCTAGACCAAGAACGCAAATGAAAAATAAGTTGAAAGGAAACAACACACATCTCTTAATAATAACCTTAAATATTAACGGTCTAAACTTCACAATCAAAAGACATAGACTGGGTGAAGGGATTACAAAACAGAATCCATCTATATGCTCCATACAAGAAACCCATCTCACCCTCAAGGACAGATGTCATCTTAGAGTAAAAGGATGGAAAAATTGTTTCAAGCAAATGTGGCTATTCTAATATCAGACAAAATAGATCTCAGAGAAAAATTAATTAGAAAAGACAAAGAGGGCCATTATATCTTTATCAATGGAACAATTAATTAGGAAGGATTCACAATCTTTAATGTTTATGCATAAAATTCTGGTGCACCAAACTTTATAAACACAACCCTTCAGGACCTCAAGATACAGATTAATTCCAGCACACTAATAGTGGGGGACTTCACTACCCTACTGAGTCCCTTGGATAGGTCAACTGTACAAAAAATAAACAGAGAGACATCAGAACTGAACAATACAATACACCAAATGGACCTCACAGATATCTACAGACTATTCCACCCAAACACCAGAGAATATACTTTCTACTCAGCACCCCACAGAACATTTTCCAAAATTGACCCCACACTGGGAAGCAAAAGAAATGTCAGCAAATACAAAAGGATTGAAATTATCCCATGCATTCTATCAGACCAATGTGCAATAAAGCTCAATATTAACACCAGGGCAAGCCCTACTAAGTATAAGAACACATGGAGAATAAGCAACATAGTCCTGAATAATGAGTGGGTCAGGGAAGAATGAAATAAAAGCAGTCCTGGAACTAAAAAAAATGAAAATACAACACAATAAAACATGTGGGATACATTAAGAGGGAAATTTATAGTACTAAGGGCCCACATTAAAAAAATAAAGAGAAAGAGAACAAATAAACCATTTAATACTGCAGCTAAAAGCATGCGAGAGACAACAAATGAGCCCTAAACCCACCAGACAGGAAGAAATAACAAAAATCTGAGCAGAAATCAATGAAATAGAAACAAAAAACAACCAAGAAATCAATAAATCCATATTCCTCATGATTTAAAAACAACTGTGCTCTTGCATTGTGACTCTTTAAACAGGTTCTAGAGCTGACCTAACATTTACTTTCAGACCTTGGTTTTTTGGTACATGATGGAGGGTATGTGTGCATCTTTTAGAGTAATATGGGATTAAAATGGAAAGACGCAAATAAAAAAATATATGGAAATAACATACAGTTTGTTTCCAAAGGATACAATTTTTTTTGTCTTTCCGAGACAGGGTCTCCCTGTAGCCCCAGCTGTCCTGGAACTCACTCTGTAGACCAGGCTGGCCTTGAACTCACAAAGATCCACCTGCCTCTGTCTCCCAAATGCTAGGATTATTTAATTATTATTATATTATTTAATATATATTAAAATTGTATACAATTTTAATATAGGTGCAATGTAATAGTCTAGTGCAACTTAGACTTTCTCGGTGTTTAATGACAATACTTAATGCCCATTCCAATTTGGCCAAGGGACCTAAGGTATAACTTTGTTCCTTGCCTCAGAGGTCAACCAAGTCTTAGGGGATTATGCATGGGGACATCTCTTGAAATGTCCTGCAAATGTACATAACCCGTCTTCCTGTTCAGGAAGGTCTTGCAGAGCTACTAATGGGACTTCAGCCAGTGTCCAGTCTATAAAGAGGAAAGCCTGCTCATGCTTCAGAAAAGGATGTCTGGTCTATCAAGACCTGACTCTGTCCACGAGTGGATGGAACTGGTAAATGGAAAGCTGAAAGGATCAAGGGGATCCTCCCATCCCCGAAAAAATAGAGACCCCTGAGGACCAGGTCCTCAACTGACATTGAGAAAACAAAAACCTTGGTTAATCTGAGCTGTGTGGCTTTAAGCATTCAAAAGGAAAGTACAACCAGATACAAATAATCAGTAAGACAAGAGAAACTTTACTGCAGACATAGAACTTGAGATCTTAGTAAAAAGAAAAAAAGAAAAAAGAGAGAATACTGTAGTTTTGCCTGTCTTCAGTTCTTACTGGCAAGTGCATCTACTCTGTGGCTGTCACTGCTTTTGACACTCATCAAAGACATGAGACACAGCTTTTTAACCTTCCAATATGGACTGAGGGATCATGTGTCTCCAGGAATACTCCAAACCTTCAATGCCGGATGGGGACTAGTGAGATACCCAGCTTATGGACTAAACAGCTAAGGGGATGTCAGCCTCCTCAGACTATAGACTGCCACTGTTGTACTACCTGGGCTGTATCATGGAGGACAGTGCAAGGGGATCAAGACAGGACAAGTGCTTCCTGGACTTCATTTGGGGGACCATGGGAGGGAAAGACCCCAAAATGGAGCAAAAGAGCAGTATTGATGATTGTTTGGGATTGCCAAGGAGGAACCTTCAAGAACTTCCTTAAGGAAAACATGACATCTTTTAGGAAAAAAAAAAAATCTTCCAATTCAAGTGATATATATATATAGTATACATGTATATATGCTGTAGCAATACAAATTGGAGAGAACAACAACAAAATAACTGAAATAAAAATAAAAAATCTGGAAAGACTCAGAAAAAGATGCAGGACATATATGGCAGAGTGCAGGCACTCAGGCAGGGTGGGGGAAATAGAAAGGGAAGGGAGTCTAGATTCCATTGAGAAATGACGTATGACCTATGGAAAATTTTTAATAACAATAAAAAATTTTAAATAATGAATCCAAATGCTGGTTCTTTGAAAATATAAACAAAATAGACATACCTCTAGCCGCATTAACCAAAAGAAAGAAAGAGCAACTCCAAATCAATAGCATTGGTGATGAAAGCTGAAACATCACAACAGATAAAGAAAAGATCCACACAATCATAAGCGAATACTTCAAAAACCTACACTCTATGAAATTTGAAAACCTAAGAGAAATGGATGAATACCTGAAATCTTGGAATTCACTAAAGCTTAATAACCAAGAAGAATTGACAGCTTAAACAGACCCATAGTACTTGAGGAAATTGAAGATGTAATAAAACGCCTCTCAACTAAAAATAGCCCATGCCCAGATGGTTTCACAGCAGAATTCTATAAAACATTTAAAGAGGTCTTACCTCCATTACTACTCAGACTTTTCAGAAGGATACAAACAATGGGAAATATCCCAAATTCCTTCTATGAAACCAGCATCAATCTAATACCAAAACCAGGCAAAGACAAATACAATAAAGAAAACTATGGGCCCATGTCATTAATGAACACAGATGCAAAAATTCTCAACAAAATACTTGGAAATCACATAGAGACCCACATCAAAAAGATCCTCCATCATGATTAAGTTGGATTCATACCAGAGATGTAAGGGTGGTTCAACATACATAAATCAATAAATATCATAAAACACATAATTGGACTGAAAGACAAAAATCTTACAATCATCTCAAGTCATGCAGAAAAAAGCTTTGAACAAAATCCAGCATCGCTTCATGCTTAAAGTCCTGGAGGTAATTGGACTGGAGTGATCATTCCTCAATGTAATCAAAGGCATATACAAGAAATCCACAGTGACTGTCATCCTAAATAGAGAAATGTTGGAAGCATTCCCCTTAAAGGCAGGAACAGGGAAAGGTTGTTCTCTATCTCCACTTCTCTTCAAACTAGTTCTTGAAATGCTTGCTAGGGCAGTAGAGCAAGAAAGCAAAATTAAACAGTACTAATCAGAAAAGAGGAAGTAAAACTATCCATTATTGCAGGTAATATGATACTTTACCTAAGGGATGCTAAAAACTTTACCAGAAAACTCTTAGAAATGATGAAAAGTTTCAGTAAATTTGCAGGATACAAAATAATCCTAGAAAAATCAGTTGCCTTTCTTTACACCAACAATAAGCAACTGGAGACGGAATATAATGAGACGTGCCCAATCACAATAGCCTCAAAAAATAAAATGCCTAGGAATAAACCTAAGCAAAACAACCAAACACCTCTAAAATGAAAATTTTAAAACCCTGAAGGAGATTAAAAATGGAATCAAAAGATGTAAAGATCTCCCATGCTCATAGATTGGAAAAATTAACATAGTAAAAATGTCCATTCTACCCAAATTAATATTCAGATTCAATGCAACTCCAATCAAAATCTCCATGACCATTTTCACAGACGTGGAAAAAAAATACTTAAATTCATATGGAAAATCAAAAGACCCTGGATACCTAAAGCAACCCTGAGTCAAAAGTGCAATTCATGGGGGATTACTTTATCAGACTTCAAGCTATATTACAGGGCTATAGTCATAAAGACAGAATGGTATTGGCAAAAAAGAAAAACAAAAACACACACAAAAAAAGACCCATTGACCAATGGAACAAAATTGAAGATCCAAACTTGAGCTCATATTACTTCAGCCACTTCATATTTGACAAAGGGGCCAAAAAAGCTCAGTGGAGGAAAGATAGCATCTATAGCAAATGGTGTTAGCAAAAGTGGATCACCATTTGCAGAACAAAATCAAACCTCTACCTCTCACAATGTACAAAAATAAACTCCAAGTGGGTCAAATATCTGAACTTGATACCTGAATCCCTGAAAGAGATAGAACAAAAAGTTGGCAGCAACCTACAGACATCAGCGTAGGAAAATACTTTCTAAATCAAACAAAGTTGCACAGGAAATAAGGACAACAGCTGAAAAGTGGGACCTCATCAAACTCAAAAGCTTTTGTACAGCTAAAGGAATAATGAAGGAAGTGAAGAAAAAAACCCCACAGAGTTGGAGGAAACCTTCACCAGTGAAGCATCTGACAGAGAATTAACATCCAGAATATATAAACTACTTAAGAAACAAAGAAGTCTGCTGGGCTAGCTGATGCACGCCTTTAGTTCCAGCACTTGGGAGGCAGAGGCACACGGATCTCTGTGAGTTCAAGGCCAGCCTGGTCTGCAGAGTGAGCTTCAGGCCAGCTGGGACTAAAGGGAGATCCTGACTCAAAAAATACAAAAAAAAAAAAAAAAAAGAAGAAAACAAATGACCTACTCAAAGGATGGAGTAAAAAGATGAAGAGTAAGGAAGTAAAGATGGCTGAAAAACATCTTAAAAAGTGTTCAACATCATTAATAATCAAGGAAATGCAAATTAAAACCACACTCTCTGGTATCATCTCATTCCAATAAGATTAGCCAAGATCAAGAAAACAAAATCAAAAGACACCAAATGCTGGAGAGGTTGTGGGGAAAGGGGAACACTCATCCATTGTTGGTGGGAATGTAAACTGGTACAACCAATGTGGAAAGCAGTGTGAAGTTCCCTTCAAAATGAACCTACCACCTGACCTAGCCATACCACTTCTAGGTATATACCAGCAAGACACATCCTACCGCAAAGATACATGCACAGCTATGTTTATTGCAGCTCTCTTCACAATAGCAAAAAGCTGGAAACAACGCAAATGACCCTCAACTGTTTACTGGATAACAAAAATGTGATACATCTACACAATGGAGTTCTATTCAGAAGTGAAAACTGATGACATCAAGATCTTTGCAGGTAAATGGACGGAACTCAAAGCCATTATGCTAAGTGAAGTAACACAGTCCCAGAAAAAAAAAAAAGTGAATGGTTTCCCTCATTTGTGGATGCTAACACCAAATTCCCAGTTGGAAGGCAAACTGAGCAAATTTATTATTATATTTTATTGTATCTGAAAGCAATTGTTGTATTATACTGTGAATTTATTAATGGGCTCTAGAATTGACCTCCCACTTGTATTCACACATTGTAATTACCATATATGGGTGGAAGATATGTATTCATATTATAAAAAAAGAATGTAAAGTTATACTTCTTTTTACCTGAAACTTTACTGTTAAAATGTGACTCTCTAAATGTACTTTGGAAATAACCTATAGTTTATTTTCAGATTTTTAAGTTTGATTTATGTGTGGAGTGTGTATATGCATGTTTTGGAATAATATAAAATCTAAGGTAACAAAAAGGGAGAGAAAAACCTATTCAAAGAACTGACCAAAACAGTAAACTTGTGCATTGCATGGTTTATAAAAGACTGAGAAAAAGATGCAAGACAGGACTTAATGTGTATGACAGAATCCATGAGCTCTGGAGGAGGTCGGGGGGGGCATGAGGGGTGGGCCTAGATGGGGGAATGACTCTAAATTTGATTAAGAAATGTTGCATGAAATTCACTCAATACTTTTTTAAAAGATGTGCTCTTTTTCTTATTTACCTGTTTTTGTTTGTATGTGTGTGAGGTCTCCCCACATCCCGCCAGGGTGGAAGTATGTAACATCTGATGTATGTAACAGAAGAGGTGAAGAGGTATTTGTGTGTGTGTGTGTGAGTGTGTGTGTGTGTGTGTGTGTTTTTTTGTCTTTTTGTCATTTTGAAATAGGATTTCCCTGTAGCCCCAGCTACCCTGGAACTCAATATGTAGACCGGGCAGTCCTTGAACTCACAGAGATCCAACTGCCTCTGCCTCCCAAGTGCTGGGATTAGTGCTGTACACCACCATTCTTGCACAGAAGGTTCTTAGAGTCTATGTGTTCTGGGACTTGAACTCAAGCCCAGTAGAAAACTAGCCAGTATTCTTAAAAGCTGATCCATCTCTCTAGTCCTTTGAATTTATGTTTTTCAATGAAATTACTTAACTATTTCTGTTCAGAAATATGATCTAACACTTTAAATGATACATTCTCAGTGTCTTTTTTAATTTTTTTGGTCTAGGGAATATTTTATTTTATATAATACTTCTATTGATGTTTTTGTATTTCAGACACCATTTTCAGTTCAATTTAGACATATTCCTCTTTCTCTTCCCCCCACCCCACCCCAGGTCATACACCTTTTACTCAGTCTTTTTAAAGTTTTTCTCTGCAAAGGTTTTTTGTTTGGGACAAAATTTAACTAGATCCATCCATTCTTTGATCTAGTCCTCCTGTTGTTGTGGTTCCCCCCAAATTGGATTGCTCCAAAATATGCCTATATAAACAGTATATATGTAGCAGAAATATGTGCTCCAGGAATAAAACTTATGTTAACTCTGATATGTGCTTAGGAGTTCTATAGAGGAATGCAACCACAATATCTGTATTATGTGTATGCCAGTTGTTATTTCCAAGTTCTACCTTTGTTCCAGTAATTCTAAAACTGACTATAGTTACAGATTGCATATTTTTAGTTTCAAAATTATTCAAAATGTGTATCATTCATATTTTTATATTAAAGATTAAGTAATAAAGATTTTTGTAAATTAACTTAATAATTTGTAGGTTGGATGAAAGTTATCAAAAACAAATCAGTGATATTACAGGGTAAGTTATGATTATGTGGCAACAGTATTTTCTTAGACAATTTATAAAATATATTTTATTTAAATTTAATATTACTAATGATAATTAAATAGAATACATATAATATGGGGCTGAAGAGATGACTCAGCAGTTAAGAGCACTGACTGTTCTTGCAGAGAACCTGGGATGGATTCCCATCATCCACATGGCAGCTAAGAGTTTTTAACTCCTATTCTAGGGGAATCCAACACCCTCTTCTGACCTCCACAGCATTGCACAATGCAGGTGCACCTACCTACATGCAGTCAGTATACTCATACACATAAAATAATAAATAAAAAAAGGTTAAAAAATTAAAAAGAATATTATATAATTAAAAAAAATTTTTTTTTTTTTTTTTAAATTAAAATTATTTTATTCTCCTCCAAACAATTATATTCTAACCCGAACACACTGTTCACAGTAGAGTCACAAATGTGTACAATGAAGCTTCTTGGCAGATATCACAAGATTCTATAATTTATTCAGTCCTCATTTGTATATATATTTTGAGGACTCTTTACATTTCAATCATAACATGTCTTCTAAAACAAAAGCTGCAAATTACTTATCAAAACAGTTCTAAAAATATTCATTTATTTCTTTAAATATTCTATTCTATTTAAATATATACCTAATAATATATAGTATAGATCAAGATTATATAGATATAGATATAATAAAGCTTAGACTGTGTCCCACACCCTTCCCGCACCCCACCAGAAGCTCATGCATTCTGCCAAACACTGCTTTTTCATCTCTTTCTCAGTTTTTCTCCAGTATTCTCCATGTGAGAAGTGTAACTGTTTTGAGCAGAAAGTTCACTGTTTTCAAATCAGTTGTATTCAATGCAAGTCCTTTCTGTTGTTGTTGTGTGTTTCGTAATATGCATCACTCCCAACTGCTTTGGACAAAAGCTCCAAGGGGGCCATGCATAAGAAATACTTACAACTAGGGTATATGGCCACTAGCATCCACAGATGAGGATACCATTTGTCATTTGTTTTTTCTGGGACCTGTGTTATTTCCTCGACTTCAGATTCATGATGTCTCTAAGCTCCAGCCATTTACCTGAAAGTCTCATGATGCTTGTCATTTCTTTATCGCTGCATAGGAATTCCATTGTGTTAAATGTCCACCAACATTTTCTCTATCCCCCCGTCAGTTGAAGGGCATTGAGTTGGTTCCCGCTTCTTTGCTATTGTGAAGAGAGCGGCAATAACATACAATGAGCATGCTTCATGTTATCTCTTGCGTAGTGGAGTCTTGTGGGTAATGTACGAGGTATGGATGGGTGATGGCAAGTTCATCGAAATCTTCAAGGTTCCTCCAACTGCTTTGTCCATAGTGGCTGGCTGCACGAGTTTACATTCCCAACCAGCAGTGTATGAGTGTTTTCCCCTTTCCTCCACAACTCTACCAGCACTTGATATGGACTCGGATATTATTTGTTTTTTTCTGATACCTAGCCGTCTCTACTATGGAGAGTAGGATGATGATCTTAATAGTGGTTTTATGTAATTTCCTTAATGATTAGTGATGTTTTTTTAGGTGTTTGGTTTTAAAGCATTCTCAAGTCCCTCACTTGCTGGAAAGTCTGCCTCTTTGCTCTTTTTCCATTCTATGAGTGATCATTTTTGTCTTTCTTTCTCTGTGTTAGTTGTTGTTTTAGAGTACGTATACTCTGGAGAATCGAAGCTGTGGTCGATGTTTGTTGGCATTAAGTTTCCTCCCCATTCTGTGGGTTTTGTATTTTACTTTATCAACTTGCTTTTAATCTGAATTTCCTTGTATTGTTTCCTTTGTACAGAAGCTTTTGAGTTAATGAGGTCCCATTTGTCAAATGTCGACCTTAATTCTTGGTCAGCTGCTGTCTGATTCTTTAGGAAGCCTTTTTCCAGCCTATGGTCTTGCAAGTCCCGCTGCCAACTTTCCTTTTATTGCACTGTCAGGTTGGGGGTTTCATCTGTTGACGGGGGGTCTTTATTCCACTGGAAGTTGACTTTATGTCTCTCAAGGGCGAGGGTAGAGGTTTAATTTCATCCTTCTACATGTGTTGTGATCCAGTTTTGCCAACCACCACTTGCTGAAGATGCTGTCTTTTCTCCATGTGTCTCCTTGGCTCCATATTTTCAAATATTGAGCGATTGGTTGAAATTATTATGCACTCAGATTTGGAATCTTCGGGGGTTTTGTTCCATGGCAACAGGTCTGTTTTCTGTTTCTGCCCCAGTACCAGGCTGTTTTTATGAATATAATCCTGTAGTATAGTTTTGAAGTCTGGTATAAAGATCACCCCTGTGTAGCTCTTTTTGCTCAGTTGTTTTGGCGCTACTTTGGGGTCTTTTGTTTTTCCAAATAATTTAAGGACTTTTTTTTTTCCAACCCTGTGAAGAAACTCTTGGGGATTTTGATTGCGGATGTGTGTTAAATCTATACAAGAGTTTGGTAGAGAGAACATGTTTTACAATGTTAATTTTCCCAATCCATGATTCATGGGAGGTTTCCATCTTCTTTGATGCCGTCTTCAATTTCTTTCTTATAAGGTTTAAAATTTTTGTTGTAGAGATCTTTTGGTGTCTTTGGTAGGTTAGTTCCTAGTATTTATTATATTGTTTTTGAGGCTATTGTGAGTGGGAAGGTCTTTTGTTGAATTGTTTTCCTCCAGTTGCTTGTTGTTGGTTGTAAAGAATGGTCAGTTGATTTTTTTTAGGTTAATTTTGATCCTGCCAGCTTTGCTGAAGCTGTTAATCGTTTCTAGGAGTTCTGGTGGAGTTCTTAGGATCCTTTAGGTAAACAATCATTATCATCAGCAAAAAAGGGAAGCTTGAACTTTCCTTCTTTTTTTCCCAATTAGTGCTCCTTTAATTTCCTTTTTTGCCTTTTTGCTCTTTTTGACCAGTGTTGTCCAAGCACTATAGCCGAGGAGAAGTGGTGACACGGGGCCAGCCTTGCCGGAAGAGTTCCTACCTTTAAGAGGGAATGTTTCTGTCATTTCCCCGATTTAAGATGATATTGGCTGTGGGTTTCCTGTATATGGCTTTGATTACATTGAAGAATGATCCCTCCAATCCAATTCCTCTAGGACTTTAAGCATGAAGGGATGCTGGATTTTGTCAAAGGCTTGTTCAGCATAAAATATTCTTTACAAGTGCTTTATGCTGTCATTATGCTGATTTTAGAAAGATTGTAATGATGATGAATTTAAAAAAAAATTTTAAATTGTTAAATTTTATTAAAGTTGCTCAATGCATAGCATACAATATAAAATTAAAATATTAAATAATCCTGAAATAGTTTCCAGAAATGTTAGTGAACATAATTGTTACATGTTACTATTTTGATCACAAGTCATTATAAAGAGGTGGCCAGAAGTGTGTTTAATGACAATGTGCAAAGATTCTTGAGCACAGGGAAGCTAAGGAAAACTGTTGTGGTCATGTGGAACACACTTCCAATTTTAAATAAAGTTCTATATGTCTTAAATGTGGGAACTTTCTTTAGAAAAAAAAAAAGAAAAAAAGACTGTCTTCAAATGTTCTTACATGACAGGGAGAGAGACGTTTTCCAGGGTGCCAGAGCCACCACTCTTCAGAGCTTTACTGAATGAAGGCAACTTCTTTACATGACACTTTTAAGTAAATGGGTAGGTAGCGCAGGTTGTGGAAAGTTGATATTATGTACTCCCTGTGGTTTGAACCACTTAGTTGCTGAGCCACAGAATTTAACCTATATATAAGCTTCTAGGTGATACTGAAGCCTGGGACTACACACACACTCAGAGAAATAAAGTTGATGATGATCACCCAAGCATTCTTTGTACCCAAACTTTGTAATCATTTAGATGTGTGCAGTGCAATGGACTAAGGAAGAAGCTCGGCTTGCAGAGATGGGCCCTACGGTTAAGAGCACCCGGGGAAAAAGAACCGCTCTTACAGAGGGACCCGGGTTCGAGTCCTCAGCACCCACATGGTGGCTGAGAACCGTTCTGAAACTCCAATTCAGGGAGAACTCCAGTTTCATGGAGAATCCAACACCCTCTTCTGAAGCCTGCCGTGGCATTGCACACAGACACGGCCGTGCACAAACTTGCGATGCAGACAGGTACATTGATTTACACATACAGAAAATTAAATAAATGCCAGGGATGTGGCAGCTCACCTTTGATCTTAGTTAGCACTTGGGGTGCAGAGGTAGGAGGATCTCTTGTTGAGTTTGAGGCCAGCTTGTGTCTACAGAGTGGGTTCCAGGACAGCGCAGATCTTACATGGTAGGACCCTGTCTCAAAAAAAGACCCAAAAAAAAAAAAAAAAAAAAGAAAAAAAGAAAGAAGCTTCAATTTTTTCAGAAAAAACAGACTTAAAGGGCTGTGGATTTGAACAGTCCCGTCTCTAGACGCCCATTAACGCGCAGGCCCAGGATTTAAAGGTTTATACCTGGACAAAACTGTCTCACCCCATGGAAAGGAAACAGGCCAGAATGACCAGAGTCCAAGAAAACAACTCCAGGAGAGATTGGACTGTTTTACCTCTCATCACCTGTGCCCCTTTTCTAAGCCTAGGGTGTGGAAACAACCTGCGGAAGAGGGGTTGTTGGTAGAATGTAAGGGGCTGCGGATTGGGTGAATGGTGAAACTTACAGCAATGTTTAGTCTGGACACTCATTTGATCCAACTTGATGAAAACAAACAACCTGTCACCCCCCACTGATGGTGGGGCTGTAGGTGTTTTGGCCCACAACAGCCTGCAGATAGGTTTGCATGAAGGATGCTTGTTATCTCATGGGTTATTACTTATAGCTAAAAATTGAAAAAAAAAAAAACTGAGAGAAAGATGCAGGACAGTGTTGGCCGGAACAGAATGCATGATCTGGGGAATGGGGTGGGGGTGGGGGGGGGAGGAAAGGGGAAATAAGCCTGAACTGAATTGGAAAAATGTTGAAATGCACAAAGGCATCAATAAAACTAAGTTTAATTAGAAAAAAAATGTGGCAAGTAGCAATCTCCTTTTAAGTAAATTGGATGTTTGTGCTCATTTTTAAAAAACAAAAAAAAAAAAAAAAAAAAAAAAAAAAAAAAAAGAATAAACTTTTTTCCTGAATTCCAAAAAAAAAAAAGAAAGTCCCGTTCTTGGCATAATGTTACTGTCACTAAGTAATTATTGTACAGCAGCTGTTAAAGAGACAAATGCCAACATGTACATTTTGCTTCTAGTCAAAGAAGAATTGATTCTTCCTTCTGAACATGCACAAGGCCTAATAAGGCATCATGAGATTATTGGTATATGTTATAGTTTGTCTTCCATTGCTGTGACAAAACACTCTGACCGACACCAACTTGGGGAGGAAAGGGTTTATTCAGCTTACATCTCCTGGGTCACAGTTCATCATTTAGGGAGCCCAAGGCAGGAACTCAGGGCAGGAACCTGGAGGCAGGAGCTGAAGCACAAGCCATGGAGGAATGCTGCTTACTGGCTTGCTCCTCTGGCTCATGCCCAGCCTGCCTTCTCATAAGGTACACAAGAACCTACCCAGGGTGGCACTACTCATTGTGGGTTGGGCCCTCCCACATTGCCTGACAATCAAGACAATACTCCACAGACATGGCCACAGGCCAGTCCAATGGAGCCAATTCCTCAATAGAGGCTCCCTCAACCCAGGTGTGTCAAGTTGACACTAAAGCTATCCAGCACAGTATACTGTTTTACATAACATCTCAGTTGAAGCATTCCAATTGGTATTGTAGATTTCATCACAGAGAAATCATGAATTTTAAATTGTAAGGTTATATTCACATCACCTGAAGGAATATTTGCCTATGCTACTATTATCTCAAATTTTAATTTAAGTATTTTCTATAACTTTACTGAAAAAAAAAGAGCTCAATGCAAGCTAACACCTTTTTGTCACATGCATTTTCTTCCACACATGGGTATAGATTAGATGCACTAAATAAACATACTTCCCAAAGTCAGTACATTCATTGATTATGGTATTACAGGCATGCCAATAGAATGACCATAATTTTGTCATGAGGATCAGTTACAGCAAACTTAGAAGTCACTTGAGCTATATTACTAGTTTGTGCACCAAAACGACCCTTAGAATGAAACATGCTAATCAACAGTATTGCCTTGTAACTATGAGCTCTGAGACCTATCTTTGCTATCTGTTTCAGCTTATCAGGATTGTTTATTGATAACAATGAGACTGATGATTTGCACCTGGTCTCAGTGAGCCCCTGGAGCCTTCTGATGTTATAACTGGCTGCACAGCAGAAGCTTGTCCCATGGCCAGCAAAATGTTATGTCTCCAGCCAAAACCATTCTGAGATCCCTAGTTCTAATATGTTCCATGCATATATTATTGATTCCTGATCCATAAAAAATACATAATTCCATGATACTTAGAAATGGATTGGTTATAATTGGAATTCCAATATGATGTCTGCAGAACTATCATAATTAGACTCTGGTTGTAATACCTCTGTTTATTTTGATTCTGTCAATAGTATATTGCACATGCTTCCAGTATTATATTAACAACTTGTAATTATTTCTTTATGTATAATGAGACTCCTTAAGCAATCAACCCTTCTTAATAATGTAGGCACAATGCCTATTGCTATGAACGATTATCCACTTACTGTGACCAATACACTACCTTTGGTAAAACTGACTAAATTATCTGTGTACAGGGACTTGCTCAAAAATATTGTTGCATGACAAATACATGTTTTTTTTTCCAAAGGAGTTTGTTCTATCCTCAAAGTAATTGATGCTTATCCCAGACATGAGTTTGGATTTTCTTCCCTCCAAAAAACGACTGTATAAAGGATTACTGAAGTGTTTTATTTTTAATAGGTATGGTATCTTTACCAGTCTTCCATTGCTTCAATAGAGCTTACTGAAATCCCTATGGATTAAAACATTAAACAATCATTTCATAGTTTGTGCAATCAACCTAAGGACCACATTTTCTGTGGTCACCATTTCCAGTCTCTCAAAGGGAGAAAGCAAATTGGCATTGGACTCTGTAATAGAGCTCAGGATCCTCTATGATAGACCTGACCAATTCCAATTCCATATAATTGAAGAAGGGAGAACCCCAACGACTGTCAGCTGTAGTCACCAGTACAGCACTCAGTTATTACCTGCAATTTCCTGTCACTTGTTGCCATGTCAATGGGGATGTCTTTCTTAATTTCCAGGAAGTGATCATTAACTGTTGTATTTCTAAACATCTGTGAATTATTTTGTGTCTGATATCAAGGCATAGTTTTCCAAAAGCTTCAGGGAAAGAATTTTCTAAACAGCTAGGAAGTTATTTATATGAACTCACAGTAATGGTGACAGCATGTACAAGTTTCTCATGAGCTCAAGCCAGATGAAATCCCAGCATGGATATGAGGAGGTGTGTAAGAAACTCCAGAGCTACCTGAGGAACAATGGGAAAAGAATTGCTGTTGGAAGGAGAGAGTCTGTCTCTCTTAAGGGTGTGATTTTGGATGGGTTAACAAGGCTCCAGTGGATGACCCACAGCGAAGAACATTTGGGGAAAATAAATTTGATTCTTCAGGCATTGTACATTGTAATATAATCTATAAAAATATAATATAATAGAATTATATATATATATATATATATATATATATATATGTAATAAATATATGACATTGAGGAAAGGGGAGTAATACAGGGCACAGCTAGGGGAGGGTGTCTAAATGCTCAAAATATGTTGCATAAAATTTCCAAAAGTCAACATAAAAAAAAGGAAATAAAAAAAGACCCATTCACTCTCTACTTGATATTACCAAGTGAAGTAAATCCTGTATCAGTTCTTTGGTCTGTAGAATAAGTACTATCCAGGAAGGGTGGGCTAAATCATTTCCTTTCCCAACAAGGACATAAAATCTGCAGTAGAGATTAATGTGCCATGAGATATTTCTCAAAAGATATACATGTACTCATAAAAAGAAAATGTTTCTATATTCTGAATTATACATGGTGTACATATAAGGAAGTGGGAACTTTGGGGATCATTTTGGAATTCTCTACCACCAGATGGGTCAGAAAATATTATATGAAAATAAAAGCTTTACTGAACAGCCAAAGTTATGTGCCCATGGAACTATAGCAATACGATCCACTTCTTCCACAGTGCAATATTCAAAATAGCTGCCATAATCACCTGGATCTCTGTCTGAAACCAAAGATGAAGCATATCCTTAAAGGGAATTCTCTGAAAGAATACAAATTTTCATTTTCTTATTTGTTTCGGCATATGTTTTAAATAGGAAGAATAAATGGCATTTAGAAAATCAGTGGTGGTTATAGGAAGTAATGACTTCATTTGCCATTACTCCCGGTTATACATAGGCATAACATTCTGATTCTAAGTCATAGAATTGCGTGTTCTTTTCAAAAATAGACATTTTTACAATAGAACACAGAATATTTTCCACTGGTGAAAATTCCTCTGAGAATATTGTTTTATTTTATATAAATATGTTCAATATTGTATAAACATATGTTCAATATTTACCATTATAATCTAGGAGCCATAATTATTGCAGGTGTAATTGACAATAATCAGAGGAAAGAAGTTAAATTTCTTTTGTTTAACAAGGTCAGAGTATTCAGGGACACAGCAGAGCACTCTCAATAGTCCTTTGCCCCACTATTGCTAATACAACATGAACAACCTGATTGCCCAAAAACTAACATTCCATAGGCATTAGTATATAAATTGCACTATCAGATAGCGTAATTAAATTAATCATGAATTAAGATTGATGGATATGAGAGTAATTTAGGATTAATATTCTGGGAGGCAATGAATTCCAGTTGTGGCTTTGACACCAATTAAGCCAAAAAAGAGTAAAATTGATTGTGATTTTCCTCCTCCTTTAAATTTTCTTATAGAAGAGGCTCAAGGAAATATTTTGGAGGGGCTATTTTTTTGGATATCATATACTATTTAACAATAAAGCCTATAAGTTGAATAATATAATGACCAACATAATAAAAATGTCTCCTTCTCTATAGGAGCATCTTAATTAGGAAGATTTCATTCTCCTGTATCTACTTTTCTACCGAAGACACATTAACTGAGTTTTAAAAAGTTTCTTCAGGACCAACTTTTCAATATTCAGAATTTTTTAATAGACAAAGGACTGTTTACCTGACTGAAATTCTCTAAGGAAACAGCATTGGAATCTTAGAATTACATTACCTAATTCCTTTGTCTATCTCAGAGTATGAAATGTATTTATTACCTTTAGAGGGTACTCATTCCTGCTGAAGTTCCCAACGTGCCTTTTGTCCATATAATAATTTTCTTGAATTTAAAATTGGGCAGCTGTTTCCTGAACAAAAATTCACTAGACAACTACCTTTCTATATTGATTACCCTCCTTGTCATTATAAGTAAATAGAAAGAACCTAATCGATGAATGATTTTTGTAGCCCCAGTTGGCTTGGAACTCTCCTTGAAGACCAGGCTAGCATACATCTCCCAGAAATCCACTTGACTCTACCTCGTAAATGCTGGGATTAATGACGTATATCACCACGGTTGGATTAAGTAAGGATATGTTTGACTCATAGTTGAAGAAGTTTGAATCCAGAACAGCATGAGAGTAGCAGAACGTAGCTGAGGAAAGCCAGTCACTTCACGGGTGACCAGGAAGCAGAGAGTAACACAGAAAGCTTCCAGAAATACCATATCCCCAAGGATCCGTTCTCAGTTTCTTAGTTTCTCACACTAGATACTACCTACTAAAGTTTCCAAATCTCCCAAATTAACATCAGTAGCTGGGGATTAAGTGTTCAAAGAATGGTCCAATCTTTTCGAGACAGGGTTTCCCTGTAGCCCCAGATGTCCTGGAACTCACGCTGTAGACCAGGCCGGCCTTGAACTCACAAAGATCCACCTGCCTCTGCCTCCCAAGTTCTAGGATTAAAGGCATGCGCCACCACACCAGGCCCATATATTTCATATTCAATCCATAATATTTCCCATCAAAGTTGGGCTGGAGAATTGGCCTAGTGGTTAAGAGTGCCGACTGCTCTTACAGAGGACCTGGGTTCTATCCCCAACACCCATATGGTGGCTGAGAACCATCTGTATCTCCAATTCCAGGAGAACTCCAGTTCCAGGGGAATCCGACACCCTCTTCTGACCTCCGTGGCATTGCACGACACGGGTGCACAGACCTGCATGCAGACAGTACATTCATACACATACATAAATAAATAAAATTAAAAAAATTCAAAGTTGTTTTAGAGCCTGAAAGGAAGGGATGTCGGGAGAGTGGGAGTCTTAGGCTGGAAAGGGAGGAGAGAGAGGCTTGCAGTGGTCTATGGTGGTGGGGGAGGTGGAAACTCAGGAAAAGTTGGATGGTGAGAGGCAGGTGTCATGGGGTAGATGAGGAATGGCGATGGGAGTATTTGGACTAGGGAAGATGGAAGGAGGTTGAGCTGGGGAAGATAGAGGACAGAATGGTGCGTGAGGCGCTAGGGAAGGCAAAGTAAATTGCACTGACTCCCGAATCATTTGGTACATGAAAGTATAGTGTCCTAACATTAGTTCATTTGTATAGCTTATGGCTGTATGACAAAGACCACAGTGCCATAGAGGAGAGACCCTCCATTTGAGTGGTGGGTCAGAATAGTCCGAGAGACTCTGAAAATAGCATAGGCTATTGCCAAAGCTTTTGCTTATCGCCAAAAACGTGAAGATAAAACTCTACTACTGGAGACATGATATACTTTGAACACAGGGCTTGGAGCAAAGGAGCAGGAACTGACATGGAAGCCTTCTACCTAATGACTAGCTCTCAGTTCTAGCTGATAAGGAAGAAAATGAATCAATGGTCCAACCCGTACCTAAAGCCTATGTTCTGCTTTTCTTCTTGATGCTATGGCAAAGCACTCTGACAAATACCAACTTGGGGAGGAAATGGTTTATTTCTTTTACATCTCCCAGGTCACAGTTCATCATTTAAGGAGCCCAAGTTAGGATCTCAGGGGAGAACCTGGAGACAGGAACAAAGGGCTGAAGCACAGGCCATGGAGGAATGCTTCTTCCTGGCCTTCTCCCCTGGTCCATACACAGTCTGCTTTCTTATAACAATAAAGGACATCATGCCCAGGCTTGGAACTCGCCACAGTGGGCTGGACCCTCCCACATCACTCAGTAATCTATAAAATACTCCATAGACAACTCTCACCAGTGAAGCTTCCATATATAACAGTGTGATGTACACAGAAAGACACAACTGACAAGTTTTAGAGAATAAGTGACTGTACAGTGTGTGACCTTAAATAAGACTACTATATTAAAGCGCACACACACATACCCACACACACACACACACACACACACACACACACACACACAGCTCAGGGAACATTCTAAGAGACAGAGTAGAAAGATTGTAAGAGTCATGATTGATTTGTGAATGTAAACAGTATTTTAGACCACTGGAAACTTTAACATGTGAAAATGTGGCAAAGATGGCATCAAGCTCAAGACCCATTCCAACTCAATCAGATAAGGGACTAGAGTTGATCAAGGAAAATGGGTGGCCAGCCCTAGGCAGGAAATCTCTCTGAGAATGATTACTACTACATGAGGAAATGTCTATCTTCTTATAATCCCTAGATTGTCTGAATAGACTCCAGTGGATGAACTTATACCCAACTACTTCTGGATGCAAATACTTGACACAGACACAGGCCTAGAAACCAGGCTGGCCTTGAACTCACAGATATCCGCCTGCCTCTGCCTCCTGAGTGCTGGGATTAAAGGCATGAGCCATCATGCTCAGATTTACAGTATTTTTTTTATTAATTTTATTTATTTCTGTTTGTGTATGAATGTACTGTCTGCATGCAAGTCTGTGCACCCGTGTCGTGCAACGCCTCGGAGTTCAGAAGAGGGTCTCGGACTCCCCTGGAACTGGAGTTCTCCTGGAATTGGAGCTTCAGACGGTTCTCAGCCGCCATGTGGGTGCTGGGGATCGAACCCGGGTCCTCTGTAAGAGCGGTCGGCACTCTTAACCGCTAGGCCATCTCTCCAGCCCCTACACTATTGACAAAAAAAATAAAAAAAATAATAAAAATTAAGAAGTTTCCTCTTCTAAGGGACTAGAAAAATGCCTTAAATATGTTCCCATTGAATATTTATGGTAAATTTTATCTCCATAAATCATGACCCTTGACCATTTAAAAACGCTTGACAAAATCCTGTGCTCTTTGATTTTGTCTTTTGAATCATTTTTCATCAATTCAGTAACTTTATTAAATGTCTGAAATTTTAAAGCTCAACACATTTACTTTTATGCTTTGTCACTTTTATGAAATTGTTTTGAATTGTGGCTATAATATTTGGAATCTCAACCTTTCTTCCAGGAGATTTCTTCTGCCAGAGTTTTCCTTCAGACATGTCCACTTGTACCTTTCTGTCTGCTTCAGTGGGAATATTTTATATTCTTGATCCCAAGGTATTTTTCTTTGCTTTGGTATCTTATTTTGATGCATCACATTCTGTAGAAATACCTGATATTTGTAAAGGGAGGAGTTATACATTTTTAAAGTCATTTGAATTATAAGTTCTAATTGGAAAATCTGTTGCATCCAAAACACGAAGTAATGATTGTGGTCCTCTAAATATGTCTGTTAGTGATAAGAAATTTGTCTTTAGACTGATTCTAATTTTATTGCTACATTTTTTAATTTTTTATTTATTATTTTTATGTGTATGAGTGTACTGTGTGCATGTAGGTTGGTGCACCCATGTCATGCAATGTTGCAGAGATCAGAAGAGGGCATCAAATTACCCTGGAACTGGAGTTAAAGATGGTTCTTGGCTGCCATGGAGTGCTGGGAATTGAACCCAGGTCCTCTGGAAGAGCAGTCGGTGCTCTTAACCGATGAGCCATCTCCCCAGCCCCTATTGCTACATTTTATTTATTTATTTATTTATCTATGTATCTATCTATCTATCTATCTATCTATTTATTTATTTATTTATTTTGTGTGTGTGTGTGTGTGTGTGTGTGTGTGTGTGTGCGCGTATGAATGTACTGTCTGCATGTAGGTTTGTGCACCCGTGTCGTGCAATGCCGCGGAGGTCAGAAGAGGGTCTTGGATTCCCCTGTAACTGGAGTTCCCCTGGAATTGGAGTTACAGATGGTGTTTAGCCACCATGTGGGTGCTGGGGGTAGAATCCAGGTCCTCTGCAAGAGTGGTTGGCTCTCTTAACCTCTAGGCTATCTCTACAGCCCCTATTGCTACATTTTAAACACAAGAAACATTTAAATCATCTCTGTTACTGTGAAAATTCTGAGTTTATAACATAATATTTTTCATTTTCTACAATAATAAATTAATTACTCATAAACAAACTTTTATATCAAACTCCTATATTGTTTTTATATTAACAAAATATACTTTTATATTTTTTAATATTTCTTTACTTCTATTTTATGTATGTGAGGGCATTGGCTCCATGTGTAATAAGTGGAATTGTGTTGTGCAATGCCTATGG
Source organism: Rhizomys pruinosus (assembly GCA_009823505.1). Lineage (NCBI taxonomy): Eukaryota > Metazoa > Chordata > Mammalia > Rodentia > Spalacidae > Rhizomys > Rhizomys pruinosus. Next base: position 41,664 of record VZQC01000363.1, read on the forward strand.
ATATCAGAAGAGTTCCTTGGATATCCCAGAAGTGAAGTTATGGACAGTTGTTAGCCATCATGTTGTTGTTGGTGATTGAACCTAGGTCCTCTGTAAGAGTATCCAATGGTTTGAAATACTGAGTCACCTCTCCAGCCCCTCTTAATTTTTATATTATTTTTCGGTTGTTTTAATCTACTATAAGCAAAATTCCTATATGAATTCATCATCATTTCAAAGAAAATCAAAATTTTTAAACTGAAAATTTGTCATAAAACATGAGAAAATTTGTATGCTGTCATTAACAGTCAAATTATTATGTAGATAAAATTCCAAATTTGAGATTTTAGTGAAATGGTTTTCATAAAAATGATAGACATATTAAGGAAAGCATAAATTCAATTTAAAACTTTGTGTTTTCTGGGATAAGACTTGCTAGTTGCCTTTATGTGGCAAATGTTAAGCTTATATTAGATTTTGATCATTATAGAGCTTACAGAAAGCCTGACCTTGAAAAATTTACATTAGAAAAACTGCCATATAGATGTAACACAGAACAGATGGGATGCGATAATTTTCTACTTGTGGTTAAAGACTGTGAAAAAGGTTCTAGTACTTGAGAATGATTTCATCCATATTTACATTTTATCTGTTATGCATGTTTAGAGGAAATTCATAATTCTCTTGTAGTTTTAGGATTTTCAAAATTGATGCACGTTTTGACCTACTGTACTTTAAGCAATCATATATTTAGAATAAACAGCTTAGCTAATTAAAAATTGAACTAGGATAACAATGTCCAAATTTTTTTCTATTATCAACTTATTCGTTAATTGAAAACCTATAAACATAACCCATCATATGTGAAATATATATTTGTTGAGTTCATTTTTTGGCTATGGACCAAATGACTATGTCATTGTGTTGTTTTCTCTCTCTAGATTCATGTCATGAAACCCTGACTCACACTGTGATGGCATTAAGACTTTGGGCCTTTCTTTGAAAGCTAACTGGCCTTCAAAGATAGTTTATTGATGATACTTCCATGGTGGAATCTTTGCACTGATAATATGATGAATTGATAAGTCTTCTGTCCCTTTACTCTGTATGCAACCTATAAACCAGGAAAGCTCCTCATCAAGAGCCTGACTTTTCTGTTATCAGGATCTCAGAACTCCAGTTATCAGAACATTGAGAAATATTAGTTTCTTCATTATCTACCCATTCTATATTATTGTGTTTATAACACAGTGATATGAATAGGAAACATACTAATTTAAAATAATGAATAATCAATGGATGTGGTTTATTTGAAATAATTTTCCACCTAATTTCCTGAATTTCAGAGAGTATGACTAGGTTAAAGTTTAAAATCAATTTTGTTAACTGAAACAATTCAAGATGTAGATATGAAATTACATACAATTATCTAGAATCAAAAGAGTGAAATCTTCCAGGACTAAGAAACAAAAGCAGTTTTGCTATTAAGTGGACTGGAAGGAAAGACAGGGATGAAACCATCAAGGAATTTTAGATAAAACACATTTTCCTTATTGTCTCTTTACAATGATTCTTGCTATGTCAAATTGATGTTTTTCTTTTGTACCTTTGACTCACTATTATGTAGAAACTTATGATAAACTACCTTTGCTAATGCAGTTCCCAAATCCTTGCTATTCTTTCCTACTCCTAAACTCTCCCAAAGAATACACTCCTCATGGCTGGTAAGATGGCACACAAGGTTAAGGTATTTACCATCAACCCTGAGAAACTGAGTTCTTCATGTCATATCCACGTGGGAGAAAATGAAACATATTCCTGCCAGTTGTCCTCTGACCTTCTGCTTGTTGTGGCATGTTTGTGCACAATCACTTTCCCACATATAAGTTGGGAACTTTTTCTGGTTTGAGGATACCTGTTATTTGGGCATGCTCTCAACATTGCCATGAGTTCATAGGAGAAAAACAAAGCAAAACAAAAGAAAACAAACAAACAAACAACAAAAAACAAGCTATCTTGGTAGTATACCTATTCTGGAAATTACAATATTTCTGCCCCATTATTTTGCAATTATCTTTGAGCTATGGGAGACTAAAAATTGATGTATTTGTCCCAATTGGGGAACAATGGTGGGTAGTTTCACATTCTCTACCCATTGGCTAGTTGTGATTCTTAGTATTAATCACCATCTGCTATATGAGAAAGCTTTTCCATTGAGAGTTAAAAGATATATTAATCTATGGGCATAACAGTAATTTATTAGGAATCACTTTAATACCCTATTTGGCAGAACAATAGTATTAAGCTCTCTTCCATGGCCTTTCAGTTCTCTAGCCTCCAGTTCCTAGACCTGTCAAAGTTGTATATGGGCTCCATTTTATGAAACAGACCTTAATCTAATTATAAAGTGTTTGGTTACTCCCATGGTAGTTGTGCCACTTATTCATAATGACCATACTTTGCCAGGAAGATGATTTTGTAGGTTTCAGGATTCATAGCTGCGTTCTAAAACTTATATTTGTGGTATCTTTAGGGATCAGATCTTTCCATGAAGTTCTGGTGAGTACCTAAAAGCAGGGGCAGTGGTGGGCATTGTTTTAGTGTATATGGGATGGATTCTTTAAGATATTCATATCATGTACATTTATAGTATTCACACACCCTCCCAGGTCCACTCTCCACCTTACTATGTCCATGACTTCATGGCCTCTATTATTAGTTCTCATTTTTTTTGTCTTTTTGAGACAGGGTCTCCCTGTAGTCCCAGCTGTCCTGGAACTCACTCTGTAGACCAGGTTGGCCTTGAACTCACAAAGATCCACCTGCCTCTGCCTCCCAAGTGCTAGGATTAAAATGATACCAAATTCTGGAGAGGATATGGGGAATGCAGAACACGCATCTATTGGTGTGGGATTGCAAGCTCTTCTAACCCATACTGAAAGCAGTGTGGTGGGCTGGAGAGGTGGCCTAGTGGGTGAGAGCGCCAACTGCTCTTACAGAGGACTCGGGTTCAATCCCCAGCACGCACATTGTGGCTGAAAACCTGAGAATCCTACACCCTCTTCTGACCTCTGTGTCATTGCATGACATGGGTGCACCAACCTACATGCAGACCGTACATTCATACACAAAAAAGCAATTGTGGGTTGTAGAGATAGCCTAGTGGTAAAGAGCACCAACTGCTCTTGCAGAAGACCCGGGTTCGATCCCCAGCACCCACATGGCAGCTAAGAACCATCTCTAACTCCAATTCCAGGAGAACTCCAGTTCCAGGGGAATCGGAGAGCCTCTTCTGATCTCTGCGGCATTGCACGACATGGGTGCACAGACCTACATGGGTGCAGACAGTACATTCATACATATACAGAAATAAATAAAATTAAAAAAAAACAAAAGTAATTGTGCAAAAGAATGGTTTTCCACAAGGTTTAAGCCATCGACTACTTAGCTCATACCCTGATGGGTGATAGCATTCCAGTGTCCATATCTCAGCGAACAGGCTACTCAGTCACCCACCACAAACAGAAAGAAGAGAAACCAAATTAAAAATGGACATAGTCCCCATATATGCCAACCAAAGGGTATCTGGAAGATCATTGCCTTGGATAGGTCAATATAGATTAACCATGACACAAAAAGTTAAGAAAGCAAAGACAGTGAGTAAGTGTCTAGTGCAAGAGGGAGAGAAAGTGAGAGTTCTTTTTTATTTTATTTTTATTTTTTTAATTTTTTTTTTAATTTTTGTTTTGTCTTTTTGAGAGTTCTTTTATATCACTTGTGAGGGAGGTTATTTCTCCGTGGCCTGGCTCATATATGGGGATGAATATCTGGATAGATAGGTGAGTAACTCATTCTTTTGTTGATTACTATATTTAGAGCAAGAGTTGAATAAGACATGACTAGTCATTAGCAGTTATGACACAGGTAATTATTTAAGCCAGTAAGGATCAGACTTCAAGTAATCATTTTCAAGTTGTTAAAAACTGGGTATTTAGCTTTCATTACTGTTTTTATAGCTATGCTAGGAAACATTATTTCATGTTGTAAAGAAACACTATGGAGTTTTCTGAGAGAAAAAAGAGTCATTCAAAATAGTAGTTGCTCAACTCACAATTACTAAAAATATTTAAAATTTTAGAGATTTATAATACTTTCCATTGTAAACAGGATTTTTTCTATGTTTTATGTTTTCAGCCAGTCTTTTTTTAATTTTTTTTAATTTTTTTATTAATTTTATTTATTTCTGTATGTGTATGAATGTACTGTCTGCATGCAAGTTTGTGCACCTGTGTCGTGCAACGCCGCGGAGGTCAGAAGAGGTAACATTCATATTCAGTTTAGCATGTCAATATATATACAATCCTCCACATTTTGTTTTCAGGTTTCATTTAAAATTATCTTACTCAATTTAATAGTTTACTAAAATAATTTATTGGTTTGTATATTTTTTGCAACTCACATCTTATTAGTAATTTCTTCCAATACCTTGGAAAATACTCCACTTGTTTATCCTTTTTTTAAAACTGATAGACATACAAAATTAACCTAAAAAAATCAGTAACCTTTCCTTATACCAACAACAAGCAACTGAGAAAGGAATTCAAGGCGACCTTCCCACTCACAATAGCCTCAAAAACAACAAAATATCTAGGATCCAACCTAACCAAAGGCACCAAAGATCTCTACAACAAAAATTTAAACCCTTAAAGAAAGGAATTGAAGAAGACATCAGAAGATGAAAAAAACTCCCATGCTCATGGATTGGGAAATTTAATATTGTAAAAATGTCCATCCTCCCAAACTCTTGTATAGATTTAACACAATCCCAATTAAAATCCCCAAGAGTTCCTTCACAGGATTGAAAAAAAAAAAAGTCCTTAATTTCATTTGGGAAAAAAAAGACCCCGAATAGTCAAAACAACACTGAGTGAAAAGAGCAACGTGGGGGGGGGGATCTCTATACCAGACTTCAAACTATACTATAGGGCTATAGTCATAAAAACAGCCTGGTACTGGCACAAAAACAGACCTGTTCACCAATAGAACAAAACTTGAAGATGCAAACCTGAGCACATGCAATTTCAGCCACCTCATATTTGACAAGGGGGCCAAGAAGACACAATGGAAAAAAGAAAGCTTCTTCAGCAAGTGGTGTTGGCAAAACTGGATCAACACCTGTAGAAGAATGACATTAAACCCCCTATCTCTCGCCCTGTAAAAAACTCAACTGCAGATGGATTAAAGTCCTCTATGAAACTCCAATCTCTGAAGGCATTAGAAGAGAAAGTTGGCAGCAGACTGCAAGACATAGGTGTAGAAAAAGACTTCCTAAATCAGACAGCAGCTGCACAAGAATTAAGGTCCACAATTGACAAATGGGACCTCATTAAACTCACAAGCTTCTGAACATCAAAAGAAACAACCAAGGAAGTGAAGAGCAATCCCACAGAGTGGGAAGAAACCTTCACTGCAGAAACAACTGACAAAGCATTGATTTCTAGAATATATAAACTACTCAGAAAACAAAGGAGAAAGAAAACAAATGACCCACTCAATAGATGGAGCAAAGAGATGAACAGAGACTTCACAAGTGAGGAATTGGAGATGGCTGAGAAACATCTTAAGAAGTGTGTCTATGGCTATATTATACTATAGATAATATAATAGAAATTAATGTTACAAATTACAAAAATTTTCAAATGCAGTAGTTCACTATTCATTTTTATTTATTTTATTTTAAGAGTATGTATATTTGCCTGCATATATGTAAGTGCCCTCTTTTTGTGCAGTGTTGATTGTGGTTAGAACTGATCTTACTTTGGGCTTTTCTCTGCCAGTGACTGCTGGGAACTGGACCTCAATCCTCTGAAAGAAGCACAGCACAAAGAAGCACTTTTAACTCCTGAGGTATCTCTCCAGCCCCAATCTATTTTATTTTCATGATCCTCACATAACACATTTAAATAGTGGATTTCCTGGTCTGGGGAGATCGCTTAGGTAGTGCCCTTCTCTCACCTCATGAGGGATGGAGCTTGGAACTGCAGAACACCCATAAAAGCAAACAATCTATGTCATGCTAAGTGTGAGTACAGAAAGCTGGGGGGTGGGGTCAGAGACAAACAAGATCAACCAAGATGCTTTTGGGCCCTGGTGAATGAAGCAGCCAGCAAGAGATTCTGCCTCAAAACAAGCTTGAAGGAAAGGGCCAGAACTCCCGAGGTTGTCCTTTCACTTCTCCATGCAAACCTGGCACTTGTGACTTTGCTCATTCCTGCACTTAATAGAGAGGGGGAGGAAGTAGTTTGAGAAAACTGTTAGTCATTATTTTATTTACCCCATGTTAGTCTACTTAATTTTTAACTATAGAAGTTATTTTCACTAATTTGCAGACAAAAATACACTTTAGTTACGGTATCTATGAATCTTAATAGCACCCTTGTCATTTTTAGTTGATTATTTTAGACATTTTAGAGGTAAGATCTGATTTGGTTTTCAAGTTACTATCATTATATCAACATATATTTTGTTTCTAATTTGACTGCCTTATATTTACTGTTTAAGTTTGCCAATAGCAATGAAAATTATGTTTATAATGGGAAACATGCAGATCTTTGACATTATAATGATAAAAGAGAGTATAGGAAATGAAATATGGAGAGAGATGAAGTGTGGGCCAAACAGGTGGACTTTGTGTGTGAATGATTTTTCAGCACATGGAAAACCCCACAGTCTCTTATATCTTCATGCAATATCTGGGCATGCATTGTAGTACTAATAAATCATACAATAATTCAACATACCAATATTTTGATGATGCAGTCACAATTCCTTTAGAATCCCCCACATTCTATCATGTCTAAAGTATCTATATCAAAATATATCTATTCAGAATCATTACAGATTATTTATATTGTATTAATGTTCCAGAAAAGGCTGTTTACACCCCCTTGACACCTTTCCTTCTTAAATGTTGTGTGAAAAAAAAAAGTTAAAAAAGGAAAGTTGTATCACTTGCCAGTTTTTTTCTTGTAAGTTTTATTTTATATGGTAAAGCTTTTTGTGAGATAGTCTTCTGATTTATTAGTATTTAGAATAATAAATGAACTAAAATGTTTAACCTCATTTAAATTATGTTTGTGAATTACTGATTTACCCGAAAAATATAGTGTGTCTTTCTCCAAAATATTCACTATGTATTATTTCATTAATATTTTTATTTCATTCTTTCAAGCCAATAATTTACATATATCACAAAAATGAGATTTAATAGTATTTTCTTGTTTATATTGTTGATTTCTTACTTGCTGTGACTTATGGTTTGTATAGAAATATATTTATGGGGCTGGAGGGATGGCCTAGCGGTTAAAAGTGCCGACTGCTCTTGCAGAGGACCCGGGTTCAATTCCCCAGCACCCACATGGCAGCTGAAAACCTTCTGCAACTCCAATTCCAGGAGAACTCCAGTTCCAAGGGAATCCAAGACCCTTTTCTGACCTCCGCGGCATTGCACGACACGGGTGCACAGACCTACATGCAGACAGTACAGTCATACACATACAAAAAAATATATTTATATAATGATATTGTTACCTAAATAATTTTATAATATCTTCCAATTTTATCTATTTTATGTTACCTGTGTTTATCAGACTTTATCAATCCATGAATCAATATATGCCTCAAGGGTTCTTATACCTTTGTGAATGTTTTCATTTTGAAATTAACATGGAAATGGAGATTTTTTTTTTCAAATCCACAGTTAATTTGTACTACATTTGGATCCTGGGAGAGTTATATATTATATACTACTAATATATATATATTATATATTATATATGCAATACGTTCTCCCATCCTTTATCAAATATATTTACCCTCTTGAGTTTCTATTTTGGTGTCCAGAGCTTCTGTATATGCTAAGTAAATAAAATATAATAATATAAATAATAAATAAATCAAGAATAAATAAAAAAAATATAAATTTTATCAATCTTGTAAGTAAATAATGCATATAATACACATCTTCTAATTATACATTATTATGTGCATATCACAATATGTTATACGAAGTATCCCAGTGAGGATATTTTTGGGTGACTGGAATATTACAGAAGTGATATATTTGGTACAGCTTTTCTGATCACAAATCTATTTTGAAAAAAGTAGCTACATTATTTTAACTTTTTGATGTTATTTGTGGTGCATTGAGCATCCATTAGGTATCTGAACAAAAAAGCCTGAGTTTTGGGGAGCAAAATAATAAATATCTAAACTTGGGAATAGAGAAAAAATGAGAAAAAAAAGAAACAAGCAGCAGATAAAACTGTAGGTTGAAATGTTTAAAATGGCTTTACAAATTTATCAGCACTGTGTCTTTGGAAATATGTAAATTATTAACACTATGGCTTTACCACTTACTTTAAAATGCTCATCATATACACAGAACGCTAATGCTGATGCAGAGTTTCTGTCATGAATAAATGCCACTTTTCCACAAGATTTAGAGTTTAGATACTGTGAATTTTCTAAGTGACAGTGAGATGCTGGGCTTCTTCAGAATGACAGGGAGATTTTCTGCATTTACACCAAATTAAGAATATCTATAATATGACTTCTCATTTCCAAATTTGGTAGGGATAATATTTTTAAAGAAAAGTTATTTGTTTTTGCATGGAATGTCATACTTCAAGATATCTTATTGCGTCAAATATAATTTTGTTAGAGGAAAATAGCTTTACCCTTCAGTACATTAGGGATGGAAAGTAAAATATGAATGTTTACTCATGCACATTTCACTATTTAACTGGATTACATCTGTATAAATGAATCATGATATAGCAGACACTCTGATTTTGAAATATAGAGCTTACTTTTAAGAAGTTGTTCTCCAGCATTCATATTCTGTAGAAATTCTCTCTAAAATGTTTTGTTTTTCAAATGTATTCTACTTGTGACAAAGCAACGCAAATTCTTTATTTGGTTTTAGAAGCAAACTCAGTCAGTAAAATGTTAGCTTTGAAATCATGAAGTCCATAGTTTGAATCTCCAGAAGTAATGGAAAAATGAGTCATGGTGACACAGACTTATACTCCCAGGGCAGAAGTGGAGATAAATAGAATCCTGGGCTCAAGGCCACACAAAAAAAATTAATTGCTGAGTAACAAGCCAAGAGAGTGCCTGTCGTAAAAGGCAAAAAATCCTTGAAAAGCACAGTTGCGGGCCACGTGCACCACAGCATGGAACGGCAAAACTAAGATGACAGCTGCACTCACACAACACGATGCACGGTAAAAGCATAATGCTGACACCCGATGGCCACTGCACCCACAGAAAGCACAGGGGAAAATTCAAACGAGACAGGCCAAGCATGTGGTGAAGACGAATGATATACAGAAAGATGGATATTGAAAAAGGAAAGGGATAACGTACGAAGATGGAGAGCAGAAGTAGATCCAAGGGGGCAAGAGGGCGCGGCGGAGGGGCGGGAGAAAACGAGAGATAGGGGTGACGAAGGAAGGAATTAAAGGACGGGAGCAGAGGTAGGAGTCGAATAACTCCATTGTAAAAGCCCAAGACAGGCCGTCTTATTATCTCGGGATTTTCTGGTTTGTGTTATTTCACTCAAGCAGTATCCAGTTTATAATTTTTTTTAATATTATCTCTTCTTTGGTTCGTGGTTAAGAGACCTCCGACTTCTCTTCCTGAGGCCCTGGGTTCGATTCCCACCACCCACATGGCGGCTAAGAACCGCCTTTCAGCCAAGTGTGGTGACTCTCACCTAAAAAAAAATATCCCTCTTAATGTTGAGTCTATCCTCCGTTGTATGAAGGTTAGCACATTTTTCTATACATCTTCATTCAGTGTGGGGAGATATTTACGGTTGTTTCCAATTCTTCACTATATTAAAAGAGAGCACGCAGCAAAACCTGGATGTTCAGGTTCTTTACGTATGATTAGCCATTTAGGATATATTCCAATATGAGTGATTATAACTGGGTCAGGTGGTAGGTTCATTTTTAGTTATTTTAATTCCCCAGATTACCTTCAGAATGGCTGGAAAAAAGGCGGAAGGATTCCCACCAGAAAGATGGGGTGTTCCCCTTTTTCTCCACACCCATCATGAGATAGCTGCTTCATCGCTGGACTACCCAGCGATTGGGAAGAGGATGAAAAAAGTGGGGCAACGGCGTTCTAGATTACAAGGATGTTGGAACAAAAGGGGGCTGTGTGAGACATGCAACGAGGAGGTTCGCGCAAACACTCACTTTTCTGGGTCATGTTTCGTGCGGTATCTGGAGTTCTGTGAAGCGGAGTGCATTTTCTATCGATTTTTTTCCAACCCAATTGGTTTCTCTTCATTCCTCTATTGTTTCTTTTGCTTTTGTACAGAAACTTGTAGGCTTAATGAGGTCCATTACTGATTTTGACCTTAAGGCTGGCAGCTGGTGCCCATTAAGAAAGTCCTTTCCTATCATGTACATCTCTACAGGTACTGCCTATGGTATTCTCTCTAGCAGTTCAGATTTATATTGATTGGGTCTTTGTTCCAATTGAGTTGACTTTTGTGCAGGGGAAATGATAAGGATCCAATTCCGTTCTTCTACAAGTGGTGCCAGTACTAGTCATGTACCATTTGTGAAGATGCTTTTATCCAAGTTTGTATATCTTGGCAACTTGGGAAAAATATCAGGCCGCTGAAATTTAATGTACTCATGTTTGAATTTTGTATTCTGTTCCATTGATCTACGTGTCTATTTTTGTGCCAGTACCATTCTCTTTTTTTTAACCTACGTCTGTATATAACTTGACATCTGATATAGATGATGCCCCCTGCCTTGTTGATTTTGCTCAAAATTGTTTCTTCTATCTGGGGTATTTTGTGGTTCCATGTCATTTTTAGATGAGTGTTTTTTTTTAGCCTCTATGAAGAATATTGTTCATAATTATTTGGCATTGTCTCAAATCTATTCACTGTGTTTGGTATGATGGTCATTTTCACAAGCATTTATTGTACAATCCTGAGAATGGTCGATTTTACATCCCCTGTGTCTTTCTTCTCTCTCTTTCTTAAAGTTTTAAAATTTCATTGTAGAAATCTTAATGGTTTTGGCTGGTATTATTCCATAAGGATATTGTTAAGTTATTGTGAATGGCCGGGCTCCTTTAAGCTTTATTGTTTTCTTCTTGTTTTTATGTAAGAAGCTACTGATTGTTTGTAAGTTGATTGGTGTACTGTCCAATCTATATATGAAATGATTTATCATTCCTAGTAGGTTTCTGGTGGAATTTTTGGTTTTCTTATATAAGACATATCACTCAATACATTATTTGACATATTCTGTTCCAGTAGTATACCTTAATTCCTTCTTTTTTGCTCTTGCAAACTTTCAAGCACTTACTTGAAAAGGAGTGGAGATACGGCAACCCTGCTTGTCGTCTGTTTAATGGGAAATACTTATAGTTTTTCTCCATTAAGAGTGATGATGGTGGCTATGTGTTTGTTGAATATAGCTTTAATTTATTGAGGTATGTTTCCTTAAAGACCTATTCCTTCTAGGACTTATCTGAATGCATGTTCGATTTCTTTCAAAGGTCTTTTCTGCATCTATTTTCTATAACCATGTGATTTTTGTCAAGTGCATTTATGTGTTTATGACATATATTGACTTATATATGTTGAACCAACTATGACTCTCTGGAGGAAGTAAAGCATACCTGTCCTGGTGGATGACCTTTTTGATGTGTCTTTTAGGGTTGTGAATATTTTGTTGAGTATTTTGCTCTGTTTTTAGTATTTTTTTTTTTCTATTGTAACTTTACTTGGTTTTGGTATTAGTGTGACTGATTTGCAGATCTTTGAATGTCTGATAAATCTGCCTTAAGAGCCATCTGGGCATGGCCTATTTATTAGTGGAAATTTGCATTACAAGTTTCAATTCCTCCTTTGTTATGAGTATGGTTAAGCTGTTTGCCTCATTTGGTTTAACTTTCTTGGTGTCCATGACTCTAGAAATTTACATTTTCATTCATTTTTCAAATTTACTGTTCTATAGATTTTTCAAGTATTTCCTTTCAATGTTCGGGTTTTTTGTTTTTGTTTTTTTTTTTTGGTTTTTGTTTGCTTGTGTTGCTTGCTTTGGTGTCTGTCGTGATGTATACCATTTCATCTCTAATTTTGCTATTTTTATTTCCTCTTTCTGTTTGAGGTTAGCTGGGGTCTTTCAAATGTCTGTCTACCTTGTTCAACTTGAACAAAAGAAATAACTTTTTGAATCATTGGTTTTGTTTTATTGATTTCTTTTTGTTTCTATTTAATTAATTCTCCTCTGATTTTTTTTTTTCTTCTCTTCTCACCTACTGGTTTGGATGCATTTGTTCTTGCCTTTCCTGAGTCTTGAGGCTGGCTATTAAGTCATTTACATGTGCTTTTTCTGATCTTTAATGTGGACTAAGAGCTAAAAATTTCACTCCTGGGGACTGCTTTTAAGTTGCCCAGAAGTTTTGTTGTGTCGGTATATTCATTTTCATTTGATTATAAGAATATTTTATTTCTTTTCCTTATTCTTCTTAACAATTCATCATTCAGAAGTGTGTTGTTTAATTTCCTTAGGTACGTGGTTTGCAGAGCTTCTGTGCTGCTGATTATAAAGCTATATTTCACTGTGGTATGACTAGAATGAGAAGAATTATTTCATTTTTTTACATCTGTTGAGATTGTTTGTGTTTCAGATGTGATTCAATTTTAGAAAATGTGCATGGGCTGCTGAATAAAAAGTATACTCTTTGTCACTTGGGTTGACTATCCTTTAGGTCTACTTCTTATAAGTTGCTATTTAACTCAGATGTCCTTTTGTTTATTCTTGTCCAGTTGATTTACCTATTGGTTGGGGTATATTGGGGATAATCGGTGTTTTATATTCATGGAAGTAGTACTGCTTTTATTTATTTGGTACATAATAATTTTTTTTTTGTTATTTTTTAATAATTGTTCCTTTAATGAGAATGAAGTTCCCATCCTATATCTTCTGAATAATTTTTATTTGAATTTTATTTTTGTCTAGATGTGAGGATTGCCACACCAGCTTGGATCTTGAGCCATTTGCTCAGAATATTTTTTTTTTCGTCTTAGGTAAAACCTAAGGTGTCCTTCTTGAAGGTGAGATGAGTTTAATGAAGACAACAAAAATTGGGTTTTCTTTTTGATCCATTTGTTTGTTCTTTAGACAGGGGAGTTGAGGACACTTAAATTTAATTATGTGATGTAAAGGGGTTATGGGTTATTATCAATTCTGCTTTCTTTATGGACCTATTTTGAATTTTCATTATTATATGATCCATTATGTTCTTTCTGTAGCATTTTGAGTGTGCTCATTCCCGTTTTCAGTCCTTTGTATTGTTTCAAATATCCTCTGAAAGGCTGGTATGACAGACATCAGTTCCTTAAGCCTACTCATAAAATGAAAATGTTCTATTCTTCAATATTAAGAGATAGTTTTGCTAGAAAGAGTATTCAGGGCTGGCATACAAGATTGTTTAGACATGGGAATACTTTGGACCAGGTCTTCGGCTTTCACATTTTTCTCTTGAAAAAATAATTGTAATTCTGTGGATTTTCTTTATATGTAACTTGTTTTTCTCTAGCGCTTTAGTACCATCTAATTTATTTTATGTTTAGTTTTTACTATGATTTTCATCGGGGATTTTCTGTTCCAGTCAGATTTTTTGGTGTACTCTGTGTTTCTTAATCTCTATAGTTCTTATTTCCTGAATTTTTGGAATTTTTTTTCTTTATTATAGTTTGAAGATCTGTTCAACAACCATTGCCCTTAATTTTTTAGATTTTGTCTTTTTATGGTGTCCCCCATTTCCTATTATTTACTCCTTGTCTTTTTTTTCCCCATAGTTTGCTTAAGGATCCAGCTTTCAAATTTGTGTCCTGTGTTGATATTATTGTTTCTGTTTCACTTATTATATCTGCTGTTATTTCCATTTTGTTTAATATGTTTCTAGATTGACATGCAGATTTCAAGTTCTGGGTTTTCTTCAATGTTTCTATCTGTTCTGTGAAATCAGTTTTGTAAGTAATGAATTGTTTTTGACATTCCATTAAGCTGTTCATTTGTATATTCCTGAGGTTCCATCAAAAGTTCTTTGAGTAATTTTTCTGTGTATTCTTTAAATTCTGATTCATCATTTAAATGGTTCTTTGAGATTCTGGTTCAACTGCTCTTCAGATGGTTCTCATTGTAGTGTACTTCTAGAGGACTGTGCTTATTGGTTTTGCTTGCTTTTGAGACATTTTTGTTTGCTTGTTTCTCATTATCTGTGTTTTTGTGCTGCTATTGGGCATATGGCTATCCTGTTTTGGTTATCACAAGTATGTATTCTGTCTGCTTTTTTTTTAAATTGCATTTCATATATTTATATTGTTAATGTAGCTGGTCTATTTTTCTTCTGATTCCTAGGTGGCAGTACTGTTCAACAGATCAAGAACCAAAGCAGGAATGAATATTGTCTACCAGAGGTGGTGATCATCAAACAGGTTTTAACTTACCAGTCCCCTAGGTAGGATGTGACAGTCTGGAAGGTCAGGGCTGCCAGGAGAGATGGGGTTTGGACTACCTGAATGGGACTGAGCTCCTTTATAAGGTGGTTTGCAACTCGTAAGGGGGTTAATCCAGAGAAATGATTGTGTCTGGGGAGATCCTTAATCTGCTACTCTGTGTTTTTTTTTTTCTTGACTGAGTTGGCATGGGTCTTGTTTAGCTGTCACCATTGTTGCAAGTCATTATATGTAGCAAGTTCCCAGAAGCTCGCAATACTCTTTTACCTATGTTCATTCACCATACCTGCCATTTACAATCTTTATTTATTCTTCTGCAATAATCCCTGAGTTATGTTGGGTGAGGTTTAATATAGAGTCCTACTCATGTTATGCACATCCGTTTCTATTCTATTCACCTTGCTCTATTGTAGTCTTCTATGTACATTGCATACTTAAAGGCTATACCCCACATCAAAGAAGAAGACCTCCCTTTGAATTGTTTCATTAAAATACTCCAAGAGATCCTCACAAAATAACACAGATTAATTATCCAGGCCATTTGAATACGTTCCCAGAATTGAAGTAAGCTCTAATTGCATGAAGGCAGTACATCTAGACCACAGGACTTGAAGCAGCAGGAACTGGAACAGACAATCGAAGACTGCTTCTGAATATAAGTCTCATACTTTTNCATTATCTGGAGAGTATATATATATATAATATTATATATATAGATATATATATATTGCAAAATACTGTTTCCAATCCTTTATCAAATATATTTACCCTCTTGTTTCTATTTTGGTTTTTTTTTTGTCTAAATGCTTTCTTATATATATATAGCTATATAACTATAACTAAATATAAATTAAATAAATAAACAAAATCATATGAAATTTTATACAATCTTGATGTAAATAATGCATATAATACACATCTTCTAATTATACATTATTATGTGCATATCACAATATGTTATACGAAGTATCCCAGTGAGGATATTTTTGGGTGACTGGAATATTACAGAAGTGATATATTTGGTACAGCTTTTCTGATCACAAATCTATTTTGAAAAAAGTAGCTACATTATTTTAACTTTTTGATGTTATTGTGGTGCATTGAGCATCCATTAGGCTATCTGAACAAACAAAGCCTGAGTTGTGGGGAAGCAAAATAATAAATATACTAAACTTGGGAATAGAGAAAAAAATGGAAAAAAAAGAAACAAGCAGCAGATAAAACTGTAGGTTGAAATGTTTAAAATGGCTTTACAAATTTATCAGCACTGTGTCTTTGGAAATATGTAAATTTATTAACACTATGGCTTTTATCACCAATTACTTTAAAATGCTCATACATATACACAGAACAGCTAATGCTATGCAGTTTCTGTCATGAATAAATGCCACTTTTCCACAAGATTTAGAGTTTAGATACTGTGAATTTTCTAAGTGACAGTGAGATGCTGGGCTTCTTCAGAATGACAGGGAGATTTTCTGCATTTACACCAAATTAAGAATATCTATAATATGACTTCTCATTTCCAAATTTGGTAGGGATAATATTTTTTAAAAAGAAAAGTTATTTGTTTTTGCATGGAATGTCATACTTCAAAGATATCTTATTGCGTCAAATATAATTTTGTTAGAGGAAAATAGCTTTACCCTTCAGTACATTAGGGATGGAAAGTAAAATATGAATGTTTACTCATGCACATTTCACTGTTTAACTGGATTACATCTGTATAAATGAATCATGATATAGCAGACACTCTGATTTTGAAATATAGAGCTTACTTTTAAGAAGTTGTTCTCCAGCATTCATATTCTGTAGAAATTCTCTCTAAAATGTTTTGTTTTTCAAATGTATTCTACTTGTGACAAAGCAACGCAAATTCTTTATTTGGTTTTAGAAGCAAACTCAGTCAGTAAAATGTTAGCTTTGAAATCATGAAGTCCATAGTTTGAATCTCCAGAAGTAATGGAAAAATGAGTCATGGTGACACAGACTTATACTCCCAGGGCAGAAGTGGAGATAAATAGAATCCTGGGCTCAATGGCCACAAAATTAAAATTAATTGCTGAGTAACAAGCCAATGAGAGGTCCTGTCTGAAAAAGGCAAAAAATTCCTGAGGATAAAAGCACAGCTTGTCCTCTGGCCTTTACTTGCACCCACAGGCATGTGAACTTGCAAAAACATACGTATTGACAGCTGCACACACATCAACATGTGCACGCATATGTACATATATCCACATATAGAAAATTGTCTTTGAAAATTTCTAATCTTTTTGACAACCCATTCTTGTACTTATGATTCACTATTAACTCGCAATGATTTTTAAATCACTATAAATTTTGAAAATGGTAAGATCTCATTTAAACATTCCAAGGGGGTATTAAGTAATTGAACTGATTTTATAGTTTTGATGTAGGATAAAAATGAAAGGTTAATCTTTAGAGATAGGTAGGAGCATTACTTATCTCTATTGGTGCAAGAGTTGCTCTATTTATTTTCTTTATTAACAAATATTTTATTCAGTTTTACACATTTAATAAAATGAATCTTAATCATATTTCGATCTCCCCATCTGAACATCCCAAGACATTCATTCCCTGGTTTTCTGTTTTTGTGTTATTTCACTCAGAATAACATTCTTAGAATTTTATATTATCTCTTCTTTGGTTCAGTGGTTAAGAGCTCCGACTTCTCTTCCTGAGGACCTGGGTTCGATTCCCAGCACCCACATGGCGGCTAAGAACCGCCTTTAAGCCAAGTGTGGTGACTCTCACCTAAAAAAAAATATCCCTCTTAATGTTGAGTAATACTCCGTTGTATAGAGGTAGCACATTTTTCATTATCCATTCATCAGTTGTGGGATATTTAGGTTGTTTCCAATTCTTCACTATTATAAAGAGAGCAGCAGCAAACATGGATGTTCAGGTATCTTTACAGTATGATTAGCCATTTAGATATATGCCAATGAGTGATATAACTGGGTCAGGTGGTAGGTTCATTTTTAGTTTTTTGAGAGTTCCCCAGATTACCTTCCATAATGGCTGCAAAAGTCTTCATTCCCACCAGCAATGAATGGGTGTTCCCCTTTCTCCACACCCTCATGAGCATTTTGTCTTCTTCATTCTCCTGATCTTACCCAGTCTGATTGGGATAAGATGGAATCTTAAAGTGGTTTCAATCTGCGTTTCTGGAATTACTAAGGATGTTGAACAATTTTAAGGTGTTTCTTAGACATTTTCATATCTTGAGGATTCTCTGTTCATATCTATACTCCATCTTTTTACTGGGTCCTTTATTTTTGCTGCTTTGTTATTTGAGTTCTTTGTATATTCTGCATTTTCATTTTCTATCAGATTTTTTCCAACTCAATTGGTTTTCTCTTCATTTCCTCTATTGTTTCTTTTTGCTGTACAGAAACTTTGTAGCTTAATGAGGTCCCACTTACTGATTTTTGACCTTAATGGCTGTGCAGCTGATGTCCCATTAAGAAAGTCCTTTCCTATATGTACATCTCTACAGGTACTGCCTATGTATTCTTCTAGCAGTTTCAGATTTTATATTGAGGTCTTTGTTCCAATTGAGTTGACTTTTGTGCAGGGGGAAAGATAAGGATCCAATTCCGTTCTTCTACAAGTGGTGATCCAGTACTGTCAGTACCATTTGATGAAGATGCTTTTTTCCAAGTTTGTATATTCTTGGCAACTTGGGAAAATATCAGGCAGCTGAAATTGAATGTACTCATGTTTGAATTTTGTATTCTGTTCCATTGATCTACGTGTCTATTTTTTGTGCCAGTACCATTCTCTTTTTATACCTACAGTTCTGTAATATAACTTGACATCTGATATAGTGATGCCCCCTGCCTTGTTGATTTTGCTCAAAATTGTTTCTTCTATCTGGGGTATTTTGTGGTTCCATGTGAATTTTTAGATGATGTTTTTTAGCCTCTATGAAGAATATTGTTCATAATTATTTGGCATTGTCTCAAATCTATTCACTGTGTTTGGTATGATGGTCATTTTCACAGCATTTATTGTACAATCCATGAGAATGGTCGATTTTTACATCCCCTGGTGTCTTTTTCTATCTCTTTCTTTAAAGTTTTAAAATTTTCATTGTAGAAATCTTTAATGGTTTTGGCTAAGTTTATTCCTAAGGATTTGTTAAGTTATTGTGAATGGCAGGGCTTCCTTTAAGCTTTTATTGTTTTCTTCTTGTTTTTATGTAGAAATGCTACTGATTTTTGTAAGTTGATATTGTAATCTGCCAATTAATTGAAATGATTTATCAATTCTAGTAGTTTTCTGGTGGAATTTTTGGTTTTCTTATATATAAGATCATATCACCTGCAAATACATATAATTTGACATATTCTGTTCCAGTTAGTATACCTTTAATTCCCTTCTCTTGCTTTATTGCTCTTGCAAAGTTTTCAAGCACTTTGTTGAAAAGGAGTGGAGATACAGGGCAACCCTGTCTTGGTCCTGATTTTAATGGGAATACTTATAGTTTTTCTCCATTAAGAGTGATGATGGTGGCTATGTGTTTGTTGAATATAGCTTTAATGATATTGAGGTATGTTTCCTAAAGACCTATTCCTTCTAGGACTTTTAATATGAATGCATGTTCGATTTCTTTCAAAGGTCTTTTCTGCATCTATTTCTATAACCATGTGATTTTTGTCAAGTGCATTTATGTGTTTTATGACATATATTGACTTATATATGTTGAACCAACTATGCATCTCTGGAGTAAAGCATACCTGATCATGGTGAATGACCTTTTTGATGTGCATCTTTATAGGGTTTGTGAATATTTTGTTGAGTATCTTTGCATCTATGTTTATAGTATTTTTTTTTCTTTATTGTAACTTTACTTGGTTTTGGTATTAGTGTGATACTGATTGCAGATCTTTGAATGTCTGATAAAATTCTGCCTTAAAGCCATCTGGGCATGGCCTATTATTAGTGGAAATTTTGCATTACAGTTTCAAATTCCTCCTTTGTTATGAGTATGGTTAAGCTGTTTGCCTCATTTGGTTTAACTTTCTTAGTGTCCATGACTCTAGAAATTTATCAATTTCATTCAGGTTTTCAAATTTACTGTTCTATAGATTTTTCAAGTATTTCCTTTCAATGTTCTGGGTTTTTTGTTTTTGTTTTTGTTTTGGTTTTGTTTGCTTGTTTGCTTGCTTTGGTGTCTGTCGTGATGTATACCATTTCATCTCTAATTTTGCTAATTTTGATTTCCTCTTTCTGTCTTGAGGTTAGCTGGGGTCTTTCAAATGTCTGTCTACCTTGTTCAACCTTGAACTAAAAGAAATAACTTTTTGAATCATTGGTTTTGTTTTATTGATTTCTTTGTTTCTATTTAATTAATTTCTCCTCTGATTTTTTTTTTCTTCTTCTTCTCACCTACTGGGTTTGGGATGCATTTGTTCTTGCCTTTCCTGAGTCTTGAGCTGTGCTATTAAGTAATTTACATGTGCTTTTTCTGATCTTTAATGTAGGCACTAAGAGCTAAAAATTTCACTCCTGGGACTGCTTTTAAGTTGTCCCAGAAGTTTTGTTGTGTCATATATTCATTTTCATTTGATTATAAGAATATTTTTATTTCTTTCTTAACTTCTTCTTTAAACAATTCATCATTCAGAAGTGTGTTGTTTAATTTCCATGAGGTACTGTGGTTTGCAGAGCTTCCTGTGCTGCTGATTATAAGCTATATTTCACTGTGGTATGATAGAATGAGAAGAATTATTTCATTTTTTTACATCTGTTGAGTATTGTTTTTGTTTCAGAATGTGATCAATTTTAGAAAAGTGTGCATGGGCTGCTGAATAAAAAGTATACTCTTTGTCACTTGGGTTGACTATCCTTTAGGTCTACTTCTTGTAAGTTGCTATTTAACTCAGATGTCTTTCTGTTTATTCTTGTCCAGTTGATTTACCTATTGGGGTATTGGGGATAATCGGTGTTTTATATTCATGGAGTACTGCTTTTATTTATTTTGGTACATAAATATTTGTCAATGTAATATATTCTTAATCAATTGTTCCTTTAATTAGAATGAAGTAACCCTCTCTATATCTTCTGAATAATTTTAATTTGAATTTTATTTTGTCAGATATGAGGATTGCAACACCAGCTTGCATCTTTGAGCCATTTGCTCAGAATATTTTTTTTTTCTGTCCTTAGGTAAAACCTAAGGTGTCCATCCTTGAAGGTGAGATGAGTTTAATGAAGACAACAAAAATATGGGTTTTCTTTTTGATCCATTTTGTTTGTGTCTTTAGACAGGGGAGTTGAGGACACTGAAATTTAATTATGTGATTAAAGGTGTGTATTTGTTATTATCAATTTACTTTCTTTAATTTTATGGACCTATTTTGAATTTTCATTATTATATGATCCATTATGTTCTTTCTGTAGCATTTTGAGTGTGCTCATTCCCGTTTTCAGTCCTTTGTATTGTTTCAAGTATTCTCTGCAAGGCTGGTATGACAGACATCAGTTCCTTAAGCCTACTCATACATTGAAAATGTTCTATTCTTCAATATTAAGAGATAGTTTTGCTAGACAGAGTATTCAGGGCTGGCATACAAGATTGTTTAGACATGGGAATACTTTGGACCAGGCTCTTCCGGCTTTCATAGTTTCTATTGAAAAATAATCTGTAATTCTGATGGATTTTCTTTATATGTAACTTGTTTTTCTCTAGCAGCCTTCAGTACCCTCTATTTATTCTTTATGTTTATTGTTTTTACTATGATATTTCATGGGGATTTTCTGTTCCAGTCATGGATTTTGGTGTACTCTGTGTTTCTTTAATCTCTATAGTTCTTATTTCCTGAATTTTAGGAATTTTTTTTCTTTTATAATAGTGTTGAAGATCTGTTCAACACCATTGCCCTGAGATTTTTTAGATTTTGTCTTTTTATGTTGTCCCCCATTTCCTATATATTCTACTCTTGTCTTTTTTTTCCCCATAGTCTTTGCTTAAGGATTCCAGCTCTTCAAATTTGTGATCCTGTGTTGATATTCTGTTTTCTGTTTCATTCATTCTTCCTGCTGTTATTTCCATTTTGTTTAATATGTTTCTAGATTACATGCAGATTTCAGTCTGGGTTTTCTTCACTGTTTCTATCTGTTCTGTGAAATCAGTTTTGTAAGTAATGAATTGTTTTTGACATTCCATTAAGCTGTTCATTTGTATATTCCTGAGGTTCCATCAAAAGTTCTTTGAGTAATTTTTCTGTGTATTCTTTAAGTTCTTTGATCACATTTATAATGGTTCTTTGAGATTCTGAGTTCAACTGCTCTTCAGAATGGTTCTCATTGTAGTGTACTTCTAGAGGGACTGCTCTTATTTGTTTGCTTGCCTTTTGAGACATTTTTGTTTGCTTGTTTTTCATTATCTGTGTTTTTGTGCTGCTATTTGGGCATATGGATATCCTGTTTTGGTTATCACACAAGTATGTATTTCTGTCTGCCTTTTTAAATTGAATTTTCATATATTTATATTGTTAATGTAGCTTGGCTAATTTTTCTTCTGATTCCTAGGTGGCAGTACTGTTCAACAGATCAAGAACCAAAGCAGGAATGAATATTGTCTACCAGAGGTGGTGATCATCAAACAGGTTTTAACTTACCAATCCCCTAGGTAGGATGTGACAGTCTGGAAGGTCAGGGCTGCCAGGAGAGATGGGGTTTGGACTACCTGAATGAGGACTGAGCTCCCTATGATAAGGTGGTTTGCAACTCGGTAAGGGGGTTAATCCAGAGAAATGATTGGTGTCTGGGGAGATCCTAATCTGCTATTCTGTGTTTTTTTTTCTGACTGAGTTGGCATGGGTCTTGTTTAAGTTGTCACCATTGTTGCAAGTTCTTATGAGCAAGTTCCCAGAAGCTCGCAATACTCTTTTACCTATGTTCATTCACCATACCTGCCATTTACAATCTTTATTTATTTTTCTGCAATAATCCCTGAGTTATGTTGGGTGAGGTTTAATATAGGAGTCCTATCTAATGTTATGCACATCACGTTCTCTATTCTATTCTATTCACCTTGCTCTATTGTAGTCTTCTATGTACATTGCATACTTAAAGGCTATACCCCACAGAAAGAAGAAACCTCCCTTTGAATTGTTTATTAAAATACTCCAAGAGACTCCCAAAATAACACAGATTATTATCTCAGCCATTGAATACGTCCCAGAACTTGAAAGTAAGACTCTATTGCTGAAGGCAGTACATCTGACACAGGACTTGAAGCAGCAGAACTGGAACAGACATCGAAGACTGCTCTCTGAATATTAAGTCTCATAATTCTAGAGGATACTTTGAAAGCTTCTAAAGGGGAAAATCAGTCAATTGTTTAACCCTAGCTTCAAAGCCTAGTAACAGCAAGGATGAATGGCACAAAGGCTATAGCTGTTCCATAGTGGCACTTTCATTTGGGGGATAATCAACAAGAGTCTATTTGGACATAAAGTCTTCTCAATGACAGGGAACTCATGAGTGGCATTGTAAACATATCCAAATACACATGGCTGGAGAAATTATAGATCATATACAACCTTATCTCTGCCATGTCTCTAGAGTTTATTTTTAATATATGCTCAATTCAGATCATTATATTTACAGACAAGTATACCGTGTATCATTCATCAAAGAAGCTTCTTTTTTCAATAGATTGAGGCCTTACAGACTCCCACAACTGGTCACACACAAAAAATATGGACCTGAGATATGCCCAGCTCTAAGTGACACATCTACAGTGGAACGTCTATATCTAAGACTCAAATAACTTACTGGACCATGATATATAGAAAAACTACTCCATCCCTCAACTTTCACCAGTTAATCTTCCTTATACAAAAGTATCTCATTTATTTTTATCTTTCTAATTAGACTTAAGGCCTGCTCAATAGGAGGGAATCAGTGCATGGTCCTGTGAACACAGTCAGTTCTATAGAGAAGGTCATTTGTTACAATATTCTATGTATACTTATATTCAAGGAAAAGTATGGCTCTCACCACCCATTAAATTAGCGACCTAATTTTTTCAAAAATGGACACTATTACAAAGTTCCACGCCCTGCACAAAAGTCAATTCCAGATGGATTAAAGACGTTAACGTGAAACCCAAAACACTGGAGGTAATAGAAGAAAAAATTGGCAGCAGACTACAAGACATAGGTGTAGGAAAAGACTTCTTAAATCAGACAGCAGCTGCACAAGAAATAATATCGACAATTGACAAATGGGAACTCATTAAACTCAAAAGCTTCTGTACATCAAAAGAAACAATAAAGGAAGTAAAGAGGAAACCCACTGAGTGGGAAGAAACCTTTACTGCAGATGTATCTGACAAAGCATTAATTTCCAGAGTATACAAACTACTCAAAAAACAAAGAAAAAAGAATACATATGAATCACTCAAAAGATGGAGCAAAGAGCTGAATAGAGACTTCACAGAGGAGGTACTAGAGATGGCTGAGAAACATCTTAAAAACTGTTCAACATCACTAATAATTAGCGAAATGCAAATTAAGATCACT
This sequence comes from Rhizomys pruinosus, assembly GCA_009823505.1. Classification (NCBI taxonomy): domain Eukaryota; kingdom Metazoa; phylum Chordata; class Mammalia; order Rodentia; family Spalacidae; genus Rhizomys; species Rhizomys pruinosus. Next base: position 65,766 of record VZQC01000363.1, read on the forward strand.
CTAAGATATCACCTCACTCTGATAAGACTGGCCAGGATCAAGAAAACAAATGATACCAAGTGCTGGAGAGGTTGTGGGGAAAGGGGAACACTCATCCATTGCTGGTGGGAAATGTAAACCTTGTATAGCTTACTAGGAAAGGAGTGTGGAGAAACCCTGGAAGACTCAAATGGAGCTTGCCATTTGACCAGTCATACCACTCCTAGGTATATGCCCAAAGAGATCCATCTTACTCTTAAAGATACCTCATCAATCATGTATTTTATTGCAATGCTGTTTCACAGTATGAAGGCTGGAACCAGCCCAGTGTGCCTCAACTGACGAGTGGATACAAAAATGTGTGTACATGTACACAATGGAGTTCTATGCAGCAATAAAGAAAGATAATATCATGAACTTTGCAGGTAAATGGATGGAGCTGGAGGAATTAAGTGAAGTAACACAAAACAGAAAAACAAAAAGAATGGTCACCCTCATATGTGGATGCTAGCATCAATAACCCAGTTATTAATATTTCTTGTGAAGAGGATGCATTTTAAAAGAACAACAACAAAAGACTGCATCAGAAAACTGACAAATGGTGAACCAGGACGTTGTGGGAGGGGCGCGGAGAGGGAACATGGGTCTATATTCTATTAATGTATATTAATTTAAAATTACATGGTATTTTACTTAAAATTTATATAACAATAATTTGGGAATTAACATATACAAATTTTTCTATAATTTTTGTGTTATGCAGTATTCATCTTGTAACATTCTCTTTTACTGTAGGATAATTTAAAATTAACTAAGGAATTAAGTTTGCTTTAGATTTAATTTAAATTTAATTTAAAAAAAAAAAACATAGACAAATTTGATGAAATTTACACCTTGATCCTGCCTATAGGTATGTGTACTTACAACTGCCTTTTTGAGACTCATGGTAAAAAAAATAAAAAAATAAAAAAAAGGAGAGATTACAGTTACATATTAAAACTTTTGCCAAAAAACTTTCAATTTAATCTTCAAACTAACATGGGAAAAGATTTGTATGTTCCCACAGGTCAAACGTCACCAACTTAAAGGCTGAGAAAGAAAGGATAAAAGCCCTCCTTCATGTAGGTTGTGCATGAAAATACCAGCAGAGAATTCCACCATCTTAAACACTAAAAGGAAGAAAAGCCCCTGACTGCTACAGTCATCAAACATCTCTGAGGCCATATGTAACATCTGTTTACAGTGAGTCCTAATGAACTTTACCTTCTAGGTCGCAGCACAGTTTCAATATGAGAGCCGCCTTACCTCTTTTTTATCAGACAAAGAAAAAACATGGTGGTAATGAAGTCATCCTCTAACTGTAAATTTAGAGCTGACCTTATAGAGTGTAATCTCTTATAAAACATGTAAAACTGCTTTCTTTAATTGACTATATACATAGGAATCTGTAAAAAGGATTATTGTCTATTCCAGAAACAATAAATACTAAAGTCTCTTTAAGTGTGCATTAAGCAAAATATATTAATACCAGGAGAGCACTGATATCAGCAAGGATTATTCTGCCAAGGAGATGTTATCCAGGGAACCCAAGCCCCCCCCCAAAAAAAAAGGTTAAGCCTTAATTGCCTGTAAACTGGATATCTGCAAGAAACAGAGATGGTAAGCCCGCTGCTGTCAATGACCTGATGTAAAATGGGAGGATTGTATCAAAGACGACTTACAAGTGTACAGTTGGTCTCTTAATACCAGAGAGAGTTATCCAAGGCCACTGAAACAATAAAGCAAATATGTTGGTCTCCTTGAGTCAGCAAAACTCCTCCACCAACATCAGCTACACCTTACCTGCTTGGATATACTGTGCAGCAGTGGCAGCCATATGTCTGTATATCCCAAATTGATTTGATTATTATCTCTCTCCTTGGAGGTATAACTCGTGGATGTTGCCACAAAGCTTATATCCTCTAGTGATTAGGAGATTTTATACACCACAGTAAGGCCTTGCCATCTTTCTCAGGGAGAAAATAAAAAGTAATCCAGTGGATTAAAACACCATCCAATCGTGTATAACCAAAGTAACCTACCATAGTAATTAGCAATGTTTAAATACTATATATATCTAATCACTTTGTGCTTCATTAGTAGGATTGAAAGCTTATCCTTGGGCAATCGGTCAAGCCATGAAAGGAACAGCCAGAATGATCAGACTCAAAATGACATCTCCAGACAAAGTAGACTGTTGCACTTCTTGTCCAACCTGTGCCCCGTCTTAAGCCTAAGGAGCAATCTGCGGAAGAGGGAGTGGTAGAATGTAGGGGCTGTGATTGGGCAATGAATATGAAACTATACAATATAGTCTGGACACTTATTTGATCAATCTTGATTGAACATTCAAGCCCCTCCAGCTGGATGGTGGTGAGCCATGGGCTGTGTGCGCTGGGCACAACAACTGCTTGCAAAATGGTTTTATGTGAAGGATGCTTGTTGCTAAAACAAAAAAAAAAGAGCTAGAAGCTTACTGACATTTGAACTAACTGGAAATATAAAATGCTAGTTGGTTTTATTTATAGTTTGTATTGGGTTGGTCTCCTTATTCTGAATTATACAACATCTACAGTGTAACATTTCTTTTACTTGTTAAATTTAGGTGTACGGTTTTTGGTGAAAATGGTAATAAATTGACTAATTGGGAATATAAAATGTTAATTGTTTTATTTATAATTTTTTTTTTTTTTTTTTTTTTTTTTTTTTTTTTCTGAATTATACAATATCACATTATAACACTTTCTTTTACTTGTAGGACAATTTAAAGGAACTAAGCTTAAATCCTTCCCAAATAAGTAGCATACAGTCAATGAGAAACAGTTTGGGTAAAATTTTAATGAAAGCTATGATGCCTTGGCTCCTGTTTATGGTATGTGTAATACAACTTAGGCACTATAGGTCTAATCTATAGTCAAAAAATAAAAACCTAAAAGAAAAAAGAGGGAGGTGGGGGGGGGAGTTATCCTTTTCTGGGATACAAATGGAAAACTCTGTGTTCCAATCCTATTGAATAAATTTTCAATTTTTTCTGATCTTGAAACTAACAATGGGAGGAGAATTTTATGTTCCCACAGGTAAAATCACCAATCCTAAAGGCCTGAAAACATACAACTTATGGCTATGCAGGATGGACTGGGAATGCCAGCAGAGAGGTTGACCCATCTTGAAATAAAAAAGAGGAAACCTCAGACTTCCTGAGTCACAGACACTGGAGCATCTCTCTGAATACTATTGAGGTTAACTGTTATAAATGGGTCCTAATGAAGTTCTACCTTCTAGCAAAGTTATATGAGAACCTTCCTACCTCTCCCCTTTATTAGGAAAAAGAAAAACATGATGGTAATGAAACCACTCCCTAACTGGTAAAATTAGAGCCAATTGTTACAGTGGTTATTTCCTATAAAACAGGCATAACTACCCTTTTTTTTTTAATTGACTGATAGGCATAGGAACTGTGAAAGGATAATTTCTATCTAGAGCCAAATTCAATGTAAACTGTTTTTATAAATTGTGTAATTAAGCAAAATATATTACTACAGGAAAAACTCTGACCAGGCAATGAATTATTCAGCCTAGGAGATGTTGGCTAGGGGGTTCAAACCCACACCCCAAATTATAAAAGGCCTTTTACCTATAAGTGGGATGTATGCAAGGAGAAAGGCAATAAGTCCCTGATGTCAAAGACCTGATGTGGGCATGAAAAAATGTTATGAGATGTCAATTGCTAGCATACACTGGCCTCTGAAATGCCAGAGAACGTTACCAAAAGGCACTAAAGCAATACAGACAAAATATTGGTCTCCCTGAGACAAGCAAGACTCCTCGTCATATAGAACAAACCTCAACAGCCTGGAGATACTGTGCACACAGTGGCAGCCAAGTGTCTATTATATATTATATAATATATATATATATATATATATATATATATCCCAAATATATATATACATATCCAAACAAATCTAATTTGGCTATTAGCTCTCTCCTTGGAGGAATAACCTCACAGTGGATGCCACAAGCTTATGTCCTCTAGTGGTTAGGAGTGTTATAAGCCACAATAAGAAACTTGTCACCCTTTAAGAAACCACAGTGAGGCAAGCGAAGACTCTCTGTTCAATATCAGCTACACCTCAACAGCCTGGAGATTGCTGTGCAACAGTGGCAGCCAAGTGTCTATATATTATATATATATATATATATATATATTATAATATATATAATAATATTATATCCAATCTAATGCTATTAGCTCTCTTCCTTGGAGGAATAACTCACAGTGGATGCCACAAGTTATTTCTCTAGTGGTTAGGAGATGTTATAAGCCACAATAAGAACTTGTAACCCTTTATAGAGAAACCACAGTTTTGTGGATTAGCATGCCATCCAAGCATCTGTGTCTATGCTCACAGCTTAGCTTGACATAATAATAATTAGTATTGCTTTAAATGCCTGTACATCCAATAGCTTGTGCTTTGTTAGTATGACAAAAAGGGTATCACTGGAAAAGCATCATCAACCCATGAAGGGAAACAACCTGACAGACTGGAGTCCAAAATGACAACTCCAAAGAAATAAGACTGTTTTCTTCTCACCCACTTGTGCCCCTTTCCCAAAGCCACGGAACAAACTGCGGAAGAGGTGGGCATGGTAGAATGTAAGGGTTGTGGAGAGATAGGGGTGAGTCATGAGACTACAGGAATATACCGGACTCCTAATTGATACAACATGCCTGTGCATACAAGCTCTCCAACTGGACATGGAACCTTGTTGTTCAAAAATTTGGACATAGATACTTGCAAAATGCACCAATTATCTAATTGTATGACAAACTGAGTAACATCAATGTTATCTGCAAACAACTGTGTCATTAAATTGTAGAATCCCGGCCAGGCGTGGTGGCGTACACCTTTAATCCTAGCACTTGGGAGGCAGAGGCAGGCGGATCTTTGTGAGTTCAAGGCCAGCCTCGTCTACAGAGCGAGTTCCAGGACAGCTGGGACTACAGGGAGACCCCGTCTCGAAAAGACAAAAAAAAAAAAAATAAATTGTAGAATCCCTTAAAAATAAACAAATAAAAAAATAAATAAATACATATTTTAAAGAATAGCAACAACAACAACAAAAAAATAAACCAAAAACCAAAGTTCCACATCTGGCCAAAATGCAGAGGATCAGTCACTGTGGGTGCCAGGCTTCAACTTAAAGAGTTACAATGCAATTTTTATACCTAAAGCTGAGAAACATGGCAGAATACGTCTCAGAAAGATTGTAAGATTCAGAGGAATAGGGCTGGAGAGATGGCCTAGCGGTTAGGAGCGCCGACGCTCTTACAGAGGACCCGGGTTCGATCCCCAGCACCCACATGGTGGCCGAGAACCGTCTGAAACTCCAATTCCAGGAGAACTCCAGCTCCAGGGGAATCCGACACCCTCTTCTGACCTCCGCGGCGTTGCACGACACGGGTGCGCACACCTGCATGCAGACAATACATTCATACACATACTGAAATAAAGAAAAAAAAAAAAAGATTCAGAGGAATAGCATACCTTCAACTAGATAATGCAGTATTCTTGATAGCATAGTAGTCTAACAAGACTGCCATAATCACCAAACTAAATGAAATTTGAATGTAGATGAAAGAAATTTCAAGGGGTCATATGAAGAGCTCAGGAAGTCAATGGATGATGACATAGGAAGATAAAGTTTTGGCCAGAGACTAGCTCCCTAAAAGATATGCGCACCACTAATATAAACTCAGTGATTATATATTTTCTTTTCAAAAGAAGAGGACAAAAATCTGAGGAGGGAAACCTGGGGTGTGGTAGAGAAGGAGTGGAAGGTGAAAAAATGATGCAAATATAATTCTCATTAATGAAACTGTCAAAACATGAAAGAAATATATGTTAAAGATATGCATAATTTTATACCTGCCACTTAAATATTTATATCTCCAAACTCATTTTCTTTACATCATCTTTAGCAAGAACACGTCATATGGACAAATTCAGCTTCAATAGGAGAAAGTCCTTCTGCACTATCAAGGGTCATCTGCTAAGCACAGTACTCTTACAGATAGGAAAACATCAATCAGACTTTATTGTCACTCAAATTTTACCCTCTTTGAAATAAACCAACTTTTGTCCCTTATAGATATGTTTTCTATCCAAGTTAAAGGTTTGTTGTTTTTTTTTTTTTTTTAATGTTGGACTAGAGATATGGCTCAGTAGGTAAAATCACTTGCCACAATTTATGAGGAACTTGATTTGAATGAAAGCTGTAGGTTTAGTGTAAACTTTTGTAACTCAGTGATTTTGTGACACAATGGGAAGCAGACATGAGAATTTCCAGAACATTTTGGGCCAGGTATCCTGGACTGCTCAGCAAATAAAGAATCGATCCTTTTATCAAAACAAGGAATAAAAGGAGCAAAGATAACTGAGCAAACATACAACTTTATTTACACATAAGGATGTAGACACACAGATATTTGTACACACAATACACACACGGAAACACAGACACAAACACAGCTGTGGGTGACACACATATTAAAATGTTGTGTAGATATTGTGTGAATGTGTACATGACTATTCCTGGTCCAGTAAATCAATCTAGCAAAGAAACTGTCTCGACAATAATATATAGCATGCAGCCTTGCTGTACAAATAGATGGATCCAATAAAATGTCAAATTAAGATAAAATTAGAAATTTAGGCCATTCCATTTGAACAGGAATTGTAAAATATTTTTGGATAAGAACAGTAAAACTTCTTGCTCCTTGGGTGTACTTGTTTATATTTGTTTTTTAGCCTCTGGCTTTCCATGCCCAATCAACTCTTCTTTCCCTATCTCTTCTCCTGGCAATCAGATGTATTACACCACACAATTTTCAGTTTCCATCTGGTGCAGGTTTGGAGCCCATGAAATCCTTTTCTCCCTTTAAATCGATGGTGGCAAAGTTAGAGCATCTAAATATTGTAGCATTTTTAGTGGATAGACATCATTAAAGATCAGGTATTTGGCTTTGTTTTGCTTCCTGTTGTTTCACAGACTTATATTGTCACTCTTGAAAACTTCTTGCTGTATTAACCTTTTGCTAAACCACCTTCTTCATAATTACCTCTTATAACAAGTCTTAATATCCTCATAATAATTGTTCTAAGACAAAATCAAGAGCCAATACAGAGTTACATTCTGAGCATTACAGAGTAGTTCTTCTGTAGACTATATTCTGATTAGTGTGAGTATCCACTATTAATTGCAGTTAAAATTATAGGCATCAAATATTTTATCATGCATAACAATTAGATTTTGTTACTTTCTGCCACTGACAAGTGGTCACTGATTTGTAAAATATTCAACTTTTCTTCTGATAATAGAACTCTTTTGAAGTAAAAAAAAAAAGAGCTTATGCCATAGGATGTGCCTCTTTTTTTTAATGGAGCATCAGGAAGAAAATATAAACTTATACTTTATTGAAATGTTAGATATCTGGAGATTAAAAGGTCAAATATGCTGTTTCTTTTGATGCTATAGATTTTGTATTATTTTTCTAGTCTTCATATCACCTGGATTTCTTCTTATTTTATTGATTTTTTGTGTATTTCAAGCATAACATCTCAATCAGTCTTCATAGCTTTTATACCCCCTTGTCTATTAGCACCATTTTACAGCTACAGCTCCACCTCTTGGAGTTCATATATTGTGTCATTTGTGTTAGATCCCACCTTGCCAAATTAATTTTCTCAGCTACTAACCAGTGCCAGTTCATCCTCTGAGCTCTAGTTTTCTAGGGATCCTATTGAATTCAGAACTGCTATGATATGAATGTGTTTTCCCTAAAATAAATATGCTGAAATTTTAACCCAGAAGTCAATGGTATTGAGAGGTAGGGTATTCCAGTAGGTGATTTCACCATGATTCAGGATCTCTTGTCAATGAGATAAGTAAGTAGTTTTATAGAGACCCCAATCAGGGAGGTGTAGCTCAGTGAGTCTCCTATGCTAAGGACAGTATCTAGTACTATACAGTATCTGCAGATATAGTACCTGCCTTATGACTTAACTGTCTTCTGACTGAAATATCAATTAAAATAACATACTTCGCTCATTCACCTATTCACACTTACACTGACCTTTGTCAAAATCCACTTAAAACAAATCAGAAACCCTCTCTTTATTTCTAGAATCTATAACCTCTCCTAGATTCCAAAGATAACTTTGAGAGTATTTGCACGATCATTTCGCTTTTGGCAAGATCACTGCTGACAAGATGTTGTTTCTTTTTCTTTTTTTTTTTTCTTTTATGGATAATTATTTTCTTCCACAAACATTTCTATACTTTATGGTTTAAGATTTGATGTTCTTTTCTTCTGCTACACAAAATATCAATACAAAAAAAAAAAAAACTCAAAGAAGAAAAAAAAAAACCTTTAAAACACTGATACATTGTTGAGAAGTTATTTGTTATGGGGAGTCACAAAAGTTAGAGCTCATTTTATGTATGCATATTTTGTCAGTTTAAAAAATATCTTTGGCCTTTTAATTGCAGAATGTATCTGTGCTGGATAGCTTTAATGTAAACTTGACCCACCTGGGTTGAGCAAGCTTCAAATGGGGAATTGCCTCCATTGGACTGGGCCATGTCTTTGGGGTATTTTCTTGATTTTTGAGTGATGTGGAATAGCTTAGTCCACTGTTGGTGGTGCCACACTGAGCAAGTTATTCTGTATTATATATCAAAGCAGGCTAATCATGGCCACTGAACCAAGCCAGTAAGCAGCGTTCTTTCATGGGTTATGTTTAGCTCCTGTCTCCAGGTACCTGACCTCCTGTGTTCCTAACTTGAGCTCCCTCAGGGATAAAAGTTGACCAGAGAGATGTAAGCTAAATAAAACTTTTCTTCCTCCAGTTGGTATTGGTTGAATGTTTTGTCACAGCAACTGAAAGTAAACTTGAAAAATATATGACGACAATGCATTACATATTAGTCAGACATTTTTTTCTAATAAACTTTTTCTGCATTATCATATGTGCATAAGAGCTAATTGTTTATTTTTCGAGGAATCACAAGACACTATTGATGTCTTACTTTTTTGTTGTTTTTTTGTTTGTTTGTTTGTTTGTTTTTTTCATTTTTTTAATTAATTTATTTTTTAAGGGATTCTACAATACAATGACAAAGTTGTTTGCAGTTAGCATTGATGTCACTCATTATGTCATACAATCAGGTAATTGGTGCATTTTGCAAGTATCTATGTCCAAATTTTGAACAACCCAAGGTTCCCATAGAC